>BCLF01000018.1:1759275-1857758 GCA_001602275.1 Zoysia japonica
TGTGCTTCTCTTACATGAAGTCAAATGGACGGACTCATAGATCGTTTTCATCGTGCGGTGCTATAGCGATTTGTGCTATACCACTGCTTCCAGCCTTCCATGCCATTTTCATCCTGCAGAATGATTATGAAATTGGAAAGCGTATGCCTGGACATCAGTCGACGGATCAAACAAAAAGCTTTTATCATGTCTACACCACTTTTTTGCTAGACTAGAGGCCTTAAACGTTCCAAAAAGAATCGCAGTCCAAACGGAGCAAACAAATGCCACACTCGTTCCAAGATGCCCTTCCCTGCGTAGTCGACACTTCATTTCTCCTTCCTATCACCGGTCCATCACTGAACGGCCCGTGAGACCACGTACCGCCACCAAGGATGGACGGCCGGCCAGCTGCTGACTGCCTGTGCTATTCTTGTCTTTTGATCAGCCCAGAGCCACCGGGGAAATGCAGTGCAGTGCAAGCATGTGCTCCCATCGCCCTCACCGCACACACCACCATAAAGTGGTGGCGCAGATCAGTGGCTCAGGATGCATGCCAGGGACAGACAGATTAATGAAACAAAAAGAGATCGATTGGTGATCGATTGGGAAAAGATCAAAAGATAGAGACAGGGTTTAAGATTTAGTTTCGACAAAAACCGCGAAAATCGTAAAAATCGGTCGAAAACCGTTTCAAATTGAAAATTTAAAATTTGAACGAACTGCTACAGTAAATCGTTCGGTTTCACCGGTTAGCCGAGCGGTTTCAACGGTGAGCCGACCGATTTCTTCGGTTTTTACGGTTTCAGATTTCAAAATTTGAAAACCATCGATTTTAACGGTAAGCCGAACAGTTTTACCGGTTTTGGTATTTCAAAAATTTTCAAATGTTTAAAAAATTTTAAAACGAAAACCAATCATCCAATGAAACTGGACCGCAGCGGTAAGATCAAAAACCGCGAAAACCGAGCGATTTACCGCGGTTTTGTGAACCCTAGATAGAGGTGGCTTGTTTAAAATAAAAAAAAAGATAGATGTGGCCATGCATGGGATGAGAGCAGTGGCATCTCTCTCTTCTCAGGGTGAAAGAACCCTACTAGTACTACAAGGTCGATTACAGGTGGAGAAAGGGAGACCTAGGCATGGTCCTACGATCGTAGGAGTATCCTGCTTTGCACAGTGCAGTACTGGAGGAAAAAAAGGCTAATACTAGCTGGGTTGTTTTCACCAGGGACGCAGGACAAACTGGGAGATGGAGAAAAAGCAAGACAACTTTCTTTTGTAGTACGATTTTCATCCATTTGCTTCGGTGACAAGTCATTTGTTTGCTATAGGACTACTGCTCCCACCAGCTGATTCTTTCCAACCAAGAGCTCCTGGTTATCTTTTGCTTCAAATGATTCAGTAAACACCAGTGCACTGACGATGCTTCCACACCATTTACTTATATTTCTGAACTATCTTCCTTATCGCTATTTAGCAACTCTGAATTTTAGTGAAAATTTTAGCACATCCGTGTTTAACTTTCGCTTTGGTTGGCTAACGCTTGCAAATATCTTTCCATGAAAGTTAGGTCCGCCCTCCACGAACAATTCAGGAGCTTAGCTAGATCCTTTCTCCAACACGGCTACTGTCATTGGCCATCGATCGATAAATATACAGCTACTGCATGCATGCATGCTGAGCTTCTTGGTCACACTTGTGTAGTACTCCTCTGTTCTAAAAATATAAGTATTTTTAAATTTAATCAAAGTTAAATTTTTATCTTTGACCATTAATAATGTATAATTAATAATATTCTATCATATAAAAATTATATTTTCTGATTCATCGTGAAATAATTTTTCATAAAAAGTATATAAAATTTTTATATTAAAATTATGTAATTTTGTAGATATTATTAGTAAAAGTTAAAAAAAATTGACTTTATCTAAATTTAAAAATGGCTATAGTTTGGAACGGAGTTAGTACTAAACTACTAGTAGCAGGGACTATGGACGGCCAGTGTGTTAGAGAGCCCCTTTCCCTAAAAGCTCTTTCATGATATAGATGGCCGATGAGATGCGACCACCGAGTGCAGCAGCAGGTAGCCCCAAAAAGGAAACATGCCATGTGAGCGTCTCCTCGCTGTGGTATGGTGCCGTATGGTTAAATCAATGGCAGTCTGAAGACTGGTTTGCGCCCAAATTTTGCTAACTAGCTGGTCACTGGTGTAGTGTTGGTAGGAGTCTCACCTTCTGCATGCAGGTGGTCACTCGCCTCTCAAGTTCAGTAACGCAGCCCTCTACTGGTGGTCTTTGCTTATCGTTGATTAGGTAGTCAGCGACCGACACTTGCTCAAGTTATGAACTCGCTTGCAAATCGGCGATCCTATGCATGCTTTGACAGCTTTGTTTGTTAACGCTAACTTCGTTACGGGAACCTTTTTGCAGAGGGTGAATTTGATACATGTCATTGCAATTTTATAAATTTTAAAATATATCATTTATGTGTCAATGACAGATGAGGCTCTGCAACTGAATGACACGTGGACTCGAATAGAATATTTCAAATTTTACAAAATTGTAATGGTATGTATTAAATTAATCTTTTTTCAGAGGGTTGGATTATCAGCTTGTGATGGAGAGACGAACAAATCTATGCCGGGTTATGAAGATAAATTACGCTCTAAGATCTCGCCGGTCTCAGTTACAGAAAAACATAAGTTTAAATGTTTATTTCTGATTAGATACAACTTCAATAACTTATGTTCCGTTCACTGATTTCACCGTGACGGCCCATCACAACGGGCCAGTGAAAAAGGCCATTCCATTCGCTCTGGCCCATCAAATCCAGCAGCAATCCTTACCCAGGTCCAGCTACATTGAATCTGGTTTGCTAGCAGTTCCCTCTAACACGTTCAAAGGAGTGAACGCTAGCAGCACGTCGTTGTCGCACCGGCCGCACAGGAAGACGTGCGGCGCGTCCTCCGCGTCCTTGATCCCCGCGCATCGGGTGTGCTGCCACGTCTCGCAGATGTCGCAGCACGCCATGCGCTCGCCGTCGTCGTCGTCCGCGCCGCACTCGCAGTCCACGACCCTCTCGACGTCGCCTCCCCCCTCGCTCACGGGCATCATCGCCACGGCGCCCTCGTCTGCCTGCTGCTGGTGATCATCGCCGACCCTCCCTTCGACCACCACGGTGCTTCCGACGTCGATCACCTCCAGCACGGGGCTGGCGTCCTGGACGGCGCTGCTGAGTCCGAGGATTGACTCGGCCGTGAAGCTCCTCAAGCCCAGGTACGTCTCGCTGAACAGCCGCTGCACCTCCCATTTCAGCTCGCCCACCGTGGCGTGCGCCGGCACGGTCACCATCTCGTACGGCGGGGCTAGCTCTGGGCCCCCGTTCCTCACGAACAACGTGCAGCACAGGTTGATGTGGACGTGTCCGAGTCCGACGTCGTCGATGGTCGCGAAACCTTCGTGGTAATCCTTGACGAAGTGTTTGGTGTCTAAAACCATTCGTACTGCTACCGGGATCGCGCCGAACGCGCCGGTGGTGAGCGCCTGGCCGGGCTCCTTCAGCAGGTGGCGGTACAGGTGCGTCAGGTCCCGCATGAGCTGCGTCCTCGTGAGCTGGAACCGCACCTTCATCTTGCTTCCGTGGGTCGCCGGCACGCCGGCGACGGCGGGGAACACGCTGGACACGTCCTCCAGGCAGTACTCCAGCACCTTGGTCACCGGGTTCATGGCGCGGCGCACGACGTAGTTCCCGACGATGTGGTTGCCGAGGGACTTGAGCACGAAGTCGAGGAGCCCCGTGTCGCCGATGTAGGCGCGCGCCGCATCGCGCACCTCCTGCCGCGTCACCCACCGCGCGGGCGGATCCGTCCCGCGGAGCGCGTCCACGATGGCCCGCGCCGCCATGTCCACGCGCTTCGCCGACCACCGGCACGAGGCCTCCGACATGATGCCGCGGTAGTCCATCGCCGTGACGGACGTCGCCGGCAGCCGTGTCCGGAGCTCCAGCATGAACCGGATGAGGTCACCGAGGTTGAGCAGCTTGTAGCCGCTGATGGCCTGGTACTTGTTGACCACCATAGGCAGCTCCTGGCCGAAGCAAGACAGGTGCGTCACCAGCACGCAGAGCGGTATGGACTGCAGCGCGTGCAGCGACTGCTGGTACGACTGCAGCGCGACGCCGTAGCTCGGCCGGCCGAACCTGTACCCCCACCGGCCGAACCATGTGTTCCCGTACGCGACGCCGAGCAGCAGCCTCAGATCCATGTGCCCCTTCCTCGCCGTGTCAACGAGACTCACCGTCCTTGAAGATTCAGCGGAACCCAATACGAGTCATGCACTCACTCATATGCAGCGAACGTTAGTTGCGGACTTGATTTGACTGATGTTGCACACCTGACATTCAGTGCGGAGCATATGCGGTCCCAGAGGTCCATGATCTGTTGGCCGGAGACGAAGTCGGAGCCGCCCTCAAAGCCATGGATCCCGACGAGGTGGCCGAAGCCGTTCAGGTGCACGACGCCGTGCAGCAGATGGCCCCTGGAGGTCGTCGCCCCTTTCGACGCTTTCTCCGGCCTGTGGTTGATCCCGTAATGTAGGCCATCGGATTCCACCAAGGATTCCCTCTTGGGTAGCACGAAGTGAAATCTCTTGCTGCATATCAGATGCCGACCCCAACCTGCAAAACCGTGAAACCGATTCTGATTCTCCTCGAAATAAGTTCGTCTGCACGTTGTTATGGTTTTGAAATTGTTGTCGCTTGGACAAAAAATGTAGTTCAAAAATTAATTAAATTTACTGTCCTAACGACGACAATTTAAAGACTGAGGGAATACCACAGCGAACTGGTCACTGTGATTTTCTGCACATGCAGATCGTTCTTTGTACGAATTGATAACAAGTACTTGTAATCTTTTTAGGTTATGAACTACAGGGTAAGCAGCATCGATTTAGACAGGCCTAAGAATTTCTTCGACGAATAAATGAAAGGTTTCAGATGATTGATCTGTCTGATCGACACACGTCCTTTTCCACTCGTATGGACTTGCGACGCAGAACGTCAGGTGTTCATTTTCATGCAAGCGTTCAAAAGGAAGCCGTAATAGTAGTGTTTACGGTGGGTACCGATGTGACGACAGAGGTGGCACTGTTGGTAAGGCGACGCGGCGACCTCCTCCTCGACAACGAAGAGCCTGACAACGGTGGGAGGGTGGCGGTGCAGCTCGAGCTGGAACGACCAGCACCTGGTCTCGCCCTGCGCGCCGGCCTCCAGGAGCGCGAGGGCGAGTAGCGCCCTCACCTTGCCCCTGAAGGCGCCGCCGCTGCCGAGTGACGCCGGGTACCCGGGCTGGCAGAACGACTCGAACGTGAACAGCATCTCGCCGCGTTTCCTCCGCCGCGAGCTGCCCAGGCTGATCGTCATCGTCTTCTTCGCCATGTTCCAGTGTTTGGCCGGAGAGCTAGCAAGTTAGCCCGGTGATGCAGGTGTTGCACCGGCGCTTTATGGCGTAGAGCCGGTAGTGGATCCAGTCCATCGGCGTCTCACGCGGGAAGTGCCCGGGATTTAGAAATCTTCGGCGGTCTGGTGAAGGAGAGTGCGCGCGTGACCACGACAAACTCTGTAAACAACGCGGTCCGGCATCCTTCTAGATATGGCGTTCACAACATGTCAACATGGCTCCTCTGCTCTAGAAATTTTGCGCACAGAACCTCATGTTTGGTCAGAAAAACAAATGGTACATTCCTAGTTTTCACCAGCTCAAGTTTTCTGATCAAAGGTTATGCCTCAAGGAAATTGTTCCACGCACTCAAAAGCTTAATTTACTGCGGGAAACAAGACGATATACTAAAAAAATTGCTGTTCTTAGCCACTAGAAAGTAAGCATTTGATGAATTTCAAGATCATCAATTAGCATCCTGATACATAAGATACAAGTAGGGGTCACATGCAAATTCTACCCTATTGTTGCAGTAAAAGCATTTCTTAGAATATGGCTGGTACGATCATCAAATAGTGCAAATGAAGTATGCCTTGCCTAACTGAACGGTAGGAGGGAATAGTCTTGGATCAGGACAGCAATATTTTACACTATTCAACTGGAGCAGAGCAGAACGCATGGTCTACAACTTCGGGGCCCCGTGGAAGTGTGAAGCAAATGTAAAATCGTTCACAACTTCCGCATTCAGAGTAGGTCGCCCAAATGGCCATTGTGAGCCCCTTATTACTAAGTTATACTATATTTCCATTGTCAGAAACAAGCCACATTTGCTAATGTTTACATCGATCTTTTATAAACTAAGTGACGTATTAGCAGCAACTCAAGGCACAAACTATTCCTATTGTGTTCTGTTCCTGCAACCTAACAACACCTTGTAGTTGTTCTGTCACATGTATACTCCATAAGAAGAGCTCTGCAGAGACAGAAATATAACCTCCTTGTCCGTGGAGCACTGCACCAGAATTTGCAGAGAAGGATCTTCCTAGTTAGGATGTACAGTATGAGGTGGTAACGATCCGCTAAACCAGAATGCCAGTTATGCTTGACCAATATTGATGATCATCTGGTCATTCTTCCAGATGTTCTGTATAACTTGTTCGAGTCAGACGGATCTGTTAAGGACATAATATGAATCAATGCAGCTACAAAGACCAACTAATACGCCTAGAATGCAAAAAAGCCCAGGTAATGAAATAATGTTAACTTCACCTGAGCGAAAGCATAGATTGCCTGCACAATTCTAGCATAATCAGTCCCCAGCATCTGAACCACAATATCTGCCAAGAGTGTTCCCCACATTCTGTGTGACATTAAGTGCATAAGAGAAACATTATTGACAGGCTTTACTCTTTAAAGAAAAGAGCGCGACATGTCATGCTTGAGCAGAGGAATCTATTCAAATAACTGTGAGGCGGGGAATTTATTAAAATAAATCATGGTCCAAGATAGATATCAGTAAGCCACAAACCATGTTTTGAAATAATCCAAGATTTTGTAATTGCAGTTTTAGGAGTCAATCAAAAGACCCAACGTGGTTGCACCCTTCACTGGACCCAGTGCCAGGAGCTACATGCGCCAGGCTACCCATTTTAAAAGTCAATCAAAATATTCAACAAGGGAACAAATGAAATTTGAAAAATGACATGAGGAGAGAAAGTGTCCAAACTTTGCAGAATTATTTACAGTATTAGAATTTCATTATTCTTTATAAAAGAATGTATAAGTAACAATGAAAATCTACTATTCGAAGAAAACATACATTGGTCCAAGAAATGTCATGAAAGTCCTAAGACCAACATATCTAGATGCTGCATGAGCCAAACCCTGTTAACATTCAAGAGGATTACCAGAGTGCAACATAATTTGAAATTATAGATAACATTGCAAAGGTAACACCGAAAATAAATGAAAACAGTAGCTAACAAAAGATAGTATTACCTGCCTAGCTGCAAGCAAGCCAGCTCTCAACTCCAGATTAACAGCAGCCAATCGCCCACCCTAGAAGCGGAAAACTTTAGTACTTTGTAAGATATCCTATTGTGATGAATGCAACTATCAGTAGCAACTTTTGGCTATCTAGAAGATTTGCATATGCATTTGCTACTTAAAAAAAAGGAAAGCAGTAGCTTATATCCAAGCTAAATCAAAAGGATGAGTAGAAAAGGTGAAGATATATCTAAGCACATAAAAGCCAAGGAGCACTATACTTAATTAAACTATGTATACCTGTTTAATAATCTCTTTCTTTATCTCATAATTAGCAGCCTCCACCAGCATCTTTCCAGATAACCTCTTGGCTAACTACCACAATAGTAAGTATTGTTAGTGAAAAAAATGATGCAGCACAAAGAACAGAATTTGACCTGCCAACACAGAAAGAAGGTATTCTGTACCAATTGATAGATCGTTTTCACAGTCAATGCACTACCACCCTTTCAAAAACAAGAAAATTGGGGTCAGAATAACAATTAGAAGACCACAAAGGACTATAGAAAAAAATGGAAATGAAATGACAGTTGCAAAGAACCTTTAAGAATGCACTCTCTAGTCCCTTTGCTCCAACCCTCAGAGCAGTATCAGTAGCCACTTTCCACTTGTTCACTCCAAGGCTAGAGTTTTCTTTTGAAGATTTTTGTTTACCCCATGGAAATGAAACATAGCCTTTTTGCTGACGACTAATGGCATGACAATAAACAAGTTTACATTCAAGTAGTAGACTTGGAAGTTATACAATGATGACAACCATAAAGATTGCTAGTGTGAATACAAATTGTGGCTGTTTTGGTATTAATTTAGCTTGGTTCCTTTTATTTCATCTGTTTGTACCTCGAATATTCATTCAGGAGGTGGAGAAATATTTCTGCCTCAAGGTCTGCAGTACATAATTTGCTAGAGCATTGAACCCCAAGTTTTCTTCTTACTCCAAGTAAGACATCCTTGTAAGATGGCCTCCAACCCCTATGCAGAAGAATCGATTGAAGTGCAAATTTTTTTTGTTAAATCTCAAACAAGATGAGACATTTGAGCAAGTTGGCATACATGGCAACATTTTGGTGGTGCAACATGCAATTCATTCATTCTAATTTGAGACAGAGGGAACAAAGTCCTTGACTGACCTTATAACAGAGCGGGCATCTGCAGCAAGATACAAGAATCTCGACTCCAATTTTGAGATGAACATGTCTCTCTCCTCGATGTCATCCAAAATAACAACAGAGTCTGAATTCGGCCTTTTTGCAATTGATTTTATCAATGGGCTAAAATAACTGCAATGGAACGAAATATGATAAATATATCTAATGCCAAGCAATTTTATGGCCTAGTGCCGTAGAATGCCTTTTGAAGAAGATAAACATTCAGCAAAATAAATCAACAGAACGCCTTTGAAGAAGATAAACATTCAGTAACACAAATCAAAAGAACCTGGTGCCGTAGAGGATCTCCTCGATCTCCAACAGTTCATCTTCGGTGGCGAGCTCAAGTACCAGTCTCAGCTCCGGATCAGACATGCCTTCTGAGACACAGCAACTTTATAACGACATCTAGCCATTATCTCGTCCAAGCACCAATATGAGTTCGCGCCTCGTACCTTCCGCGGTCGCCGCGGCAGAGGGTGTGGTGGCCGCGCGGGGAGGAATAAGCTCCCGGAGGGGCTGAGCCATGCGGGGGCCACCAGTACGAAGAGTGGCCGCGACAGCAGGGAAGCTGCAGTCGGCACAGGTACAGGACGTTGCGGACGACCGCCGTGTGAGTGGGCGGGGAAGCGAGGACCGCGCGACAAGGGTGTTGGCGTTGCCGCCCGTGAGGAACAGGAGGGGTTTCGGCGGCGCGGCTGCCATTGGCGGCGGCAGGGTTTGCCGGAGTCCGGTGCGCCGATGGCCGCTGGGCCAGGGCCCGGGTCAAGTCCCGCTAGAGGGTATTATCAGCGCGTCCAGAAAAAATGTTGCAACCTGCTCGGCTGCAATTCTAGAAAATTTTGTACGAAGAAAAAGGTTAAAATGACAAGTAATTTGGAAGGAAGGTGGTGTGATTCTACTAAGTAGTAGGATGAATTGCATTAAGAGGTTGTTTGTTTGGGATGAAGCTTTTAATTTTTTTATGAAAGATGTTTTCCTAGCTTTTGACTTATGCCTGTTAGATTTTTACCATTGACTCATAATAATTTTTAACTTATTCGCACATAGAAAAGTAGAAAAAAAAACATCCGAAATAAACTTTTTGGCTTTTGATTCAATTTTCTTAGAAGTCAGCTTACAAGGCATGAAGCGGCTTCTTGTTGCTTAGCCGACCAAGGAAGAAAAGGCAAACGATTTTATTAACTGTGAGACAATGAATAACGGACGGGTGAGGAAAATCGACTAGAGTTCATGGGCGAGGCCCAGCACAGCATGGTAACGGAATGCATGAGCCCAACGTTGCGAGGGGCAAAGGCTGCAGCCCATATGATCATGTGGCCTTCGCGCGCTCATGTAGGAACATACTGTAACAAACCAGGCCAAAAAATTTGTCAGAACTCTAACCGCCACTCCAACTGCTACATTTGCACTCCAGTATAAGAGTAACAAAATGCCGTTGGCTATCCAGCAAACCCTACAAATATAATACTATGCCCTGTAATATTTTCAAAGGAAAAACACAAAAAATTTAAAAATCAGTTCAAGAGCATAGGAATTGTAAAAAAAAATCCCAAGTTCCAAACGAAACCTAAGGTGCACATGAACAGTCCTTTTGCTTCGAATCACATCAATCATTCGCCTAAGAGACACATATAGTACAGAAGTTACTAGTACTACATTTTCAAAAGTTGAAGAACTTTGTTTTCAAAAGAAGGGAAAAGTTGATGCCTTGATGGATTCATGCCCTCTTGTCCAGTTGATGGTCCACACTAGGTTGGAGTAAATCGTTGGCACAGAACCTTCTTACCTTGCCGAGGACACACAGCTTTTGTCTCGGCACGTCTTCTTGGTCTTGACAGAAAACGGGAAAGGAAGTAGGGCAGCAGCGCAAAAATTAAGCCAGCCATCTGTTAGAGATGTTGAATTGGGTATGTTTACCATCCTCGGTCTCATGCTTCTATTGACATTTTCTATGACCATAGCCGTAACATATGCGATGCAAAGCACACAACGTGACGTTAGAACCTGCCATCCGCTCCAACAATTCCTGGCGATCCAGCCACAGTATCCAGGGGCGCGCAGCGTGGCAGAAAAGGGGAGAAAAAGGCTCTCGCGGCACCCGCAGGAGCAGCCTGGAAAACTCTGAATCAACCTGCACACGATGCAAACATACCTACCTACAGTCTCATGACGCCCAGACTGCCAAGCGTTGCCTGGTCCATGACCGCCATGAGAGCAGCCAGAGGGAGAGAGACGCAGGTCGCTCGCTCGCTGCGGCCCCCGTCCTCTGCCCGACGCTCAAGCGATCGACGGCCATAGAGCGACAGCAGTGGCGCGGCTAGCTCCGTGTCGCCAATAATTCATCCGTTCGTTGTACCGGCAGCTCGTGTCTAGGGGGGGGGGGGGGGGGGGGGGGGGGGGGGGGGGGGGGGGGTGGGGGGGTGTGGAAGGCTGCGTTGCCTGCGTGCGATTTCTCCTCGGTCGGCAGCCCGAGAGCTAACCGGCGTCCAGGCAGCCAGGGGACGAGGGCCTTCGAGAGAGGAGGGTGTCAGGACGTTAGGACGTAGGCTGGGCCGGCCGTGCAGCTCTCGATTGTCGCTTGGTCTGTCGCGCATCTGTCTGACCGGCACAGCCAGCCGAGGTCCTAGAGCTAGCGCCTGCCTGCATGGCGGGCCGGCTCGCGACTTTGTGATCGAGGCCGTTGCGTTGCTCATCACTCATGACTCACCCACGGCTCCATTTGATCTGTTCATCATGTGCACGACGCACGCCTGCTTCGCTGCCCGCGTTCCAAACACGGCGAGGGAGGCGGCGGCGGCTTGACATACGCACTAGCAAATGGCAACTCGATTTGAGAACGCAATTATTGGGGCGCTACTGCTACCGGCGCGCGCGTTTCCGTGTCACTGCCATCGCCACCCTCAAAGAAAAGCAGAGGCACCAGAGCTATGTCTCCAAAGCCGATTCGTCAGGCCCGTGCCGTGCGTCGTCCTCCCGCACCGACGTACGACGCGGTCGCCACATGAGACGTCTCCGCCGATCGCGGCGGCACGCGCCGGGCCCCGTCGACGAGCAGGTCCGGGAAAGCGCGAACCGGAGCTGGTGGCCTTCTTTTCGTGCGACTGCGACGGCGTGCGCCCCTATGGGACGCACGGCCATGTTGATCGAGAGGGTGATGACGGACGGACGGACGCCTCGGCTTCCGCGTGGTGCGCGCCCACCCAACTTGATCGCTCGCTCTCCTCGCGGCGTCCGCGTGGTGGGGAACGCAATCATGGCCTCCGTAGTCGGATGAGCATGCACCACCGTGTCAGGATACTCTACTGGAGCCATCGTCACACCGTGCGCGAGCGAGCGACTACGTGCCGTCACTTCGGCGGCGACGGTCGCGGGACACGGTGGATCGAACCCACCCATGCACGGAAATCATACGAGGAGGAAGGAGACGGAGGCACAGGGCTCCACCAGTAACCCACCGAGCGCTGTCTGTTTGTCAGTTATGTACATCGGGTTTGCTAGTACACGTCACGCACTCAGAAAGTTCGGTTCGTCACAGCAGTGTCAGTATCGAAAATAATCCACATGGAGTCCTGATGGGTTTCGGATTGAAAGAAGTTGAGTCGAGCACACCCCAGCAGCAGTTGGCCCCATGGTTTCGTTCAAAAACGTTGATCTAGTACTGGCGGAACCGCACAAACCGCGCGGGGATACGGCGGGGCACCAACAGTGACAGAGTGCACCGCTTCAGAGAGATCTGTGAATCTGTGATCACCATTGCATCGTTGGCGGTTCACTGCCGCGCCGAGCGATCTGGGTTCCGAGAGCCATGATCTCCTTGGTCTGCGTCGGGTGGGGTGGGGGCAGCAGAGGCCGGTACGCGCGCACGAGGAGATTAACGCTGCGGCGCCCAACCCCGGTAGTCCAGCAGTAGGCGCGCGGCACTAATGCTGTCACGAGGAGTAAATAGCACAGGAGTGGCGTCCGCTCCACATGCGCCCGGCCCCCAAACCCGTCGCGCGTTGGCGTTGGAAGCCCAGGCGATCTCGGCGATGCCATCATGCCGGCCGACACGTCCATCTCTACCCGGCCATCAGGCCATGCATGACCAGGCCCGGTGCATTCATCAGCGGCGTGAACCACAGCGACCAGAACAAACCGGAGTTGTCACTGCTACCGCTGAAAATCCAATTTCCATTCTGGACTTTAGTTTCTCATACTGTTTGACTTTGCGATGGCTCCCCCAGATTACTGTTCTCGCTTACCTGAAAGCGTAGCAGTTCGTCGTCCTCCTTGTCTCCCCCCATTTGCGTCCCTCGGAATGGCCATTGTCTGATTCTATCGGAAAGTTTTGTACTGCAAATAATTAGCACGCACCCGTTCAAGAAGCGGTTCGTCTGGTTTCAAAGTCAGCTCACAACTTTACCACATGCGGGCAGGAATCGCGAGTAGACTTCACGTCAAGTGAGCCCCCACAGGGTTCTAAGTAAAGGTGATAAAAGAGTTCGATCCGCACGTACTTTCATAAATTGAATTGATTTTTATTAAATTTTAGTTTAGAAATAATAAAATTTTGATTTGAGCCTCTCTATCTTTAGTTTATTTTCGTCCATTTTCAAACATAATGTGGGCGCCGGATTATATGTTAAAAGCTGTGTTTTTGACTTATGTATAAATAAAGGAAGAGGTGGCATCATGTTGCTATACATATGCAAGATCACGAGTCTTTTAACAACTGTGCCCCGGATCCAGAGAGTCTTGAAAACAATGACAAGCAAGGTGGAGTGGTTGTTCGCCATCGAATGAAACAGTAGCTGGGACTTTAATTCAAGTCACGCCTGCCCTAACTTGGGCAACGACGGCGACGTCCCCACCCACAAACATCCAGTTGATCCCATCGAATGGCACACCATCCTCTGTTTCGTGTTTTCAAACGGGCTCTGCTACAAGCTTGCACGCGTTTGGCATGTCGCTACACTGCCGCATGCTTTGCCGCGCTTTTGCGTGGCCACAATGATGAAGTACTCGCACTTTGCTTTGGGTTTGTTTTGTGTGTGGGTTTTGATGATTTTGGTGTGTCCTGCTCTCCCCCCGTCTTTACCCCGCCCTATATTCTCTTTGCCGATGACGCCGAAAAACAAAGGAACAACGGAGGCGCGAGCCTCATACCCACGGACCTGCTCGGATATGGGCTCACGTGGTCGGCTTTTCCCAACGACTTCCATGGACGACGCGTTCATCCGAACATCCCGTCTCGCGAACTACAAGGCTCGTTAAGTCAAGCTCAAGTGTTGTTAATCCGTGTTCTTGTCTTCTCCCTGTGCGCGGCATCGATGAGCCAAGCCATGCGCGGCTCATCGATGTACAGTTCATGCATGGAGATTGGAGACGGAGCTGGAGCTCCAAACAGGCAGGCAGGCAGGACTGGATCACTGGAGTCTGGGGCCGCGGTGTACAGACACAAGGAAAGCTAGTTGCCTCCAGCTTTTGGGATTGTAAACGGCCGTAGCACGGCCTGTTTGCCGACGAGCGCAGGAGCAGCAGCGGGGCGCAAGGGATAACGATCCAGCTTAAGTTCTCACTTTGGTTCAGTTTCAATCCTGAACTCCTGACTCCCAGAGCAAAAGATCCATTCTCTTCTTTTCCTTTTTGACATCCGTTTTCTTTGGTGCAGTAAAGAGAGGTTAACGGCTAGTTTATTGATTATTTTATTATATTACAGTCGAAGTCGAACAGATAATTACATGCCATCGATCAAGGAGCTAGTTAATCGACATCATCAGCGGCAGCACAACGAGCTACTGTAGTAGTAGTTAATCTAAGTACACATGGACTAGAGCGGAGGCATCCATGATCCATCAGCCTCGCGTTCTGATGATGGTGATGGTGCCGCGGCCGGGGGTGTGCAGCCGCGTGAAGCTGGAGACGGCCTTGCCCGAGATGCCCGGCTGGTCCGCGGACACGCGCGGCGCGCACGCGAACTCGCCGACGGGGTGCCGCACGGGCCGCGACGGCCGCATCAGGATGCGCGCGTTGATGTCCGCCAGCGTCGCGCCGCCATCCAGCCCGTCCGGCTTCAGCAGCGCGAATGGGCACACCACGCCGCCCGCCGGCGACGCCTTCCGCCGCTTGCCGCCGCTCAGCTGGCTGCTCTCCGCCTGGTCCAACTCTGAGCACGCCAAAACGGAACGATCAATCAAATGGTCCATTCAGAGTCCTCGAGTGCGATTGAACGTGCGCGTGCGTCGTGAGTGGCGAGACGGAGCCGCACCTTCGCGTGTCGAGCGTTTGAGCGTGGAGGAGGAGGAGCCGCGAGGTGGCAGCGGCGGCGGGGCCCTCTGCGTGGCAGCGGTGCACTGTACTTGGGCCCCGTCCGAGGGGCTGCCGCGTGGGTCCGCGTGGCAGTTCGACGAGGACGAGCTGGGTGGCTCCACCGCGGCTGGCGGGGCCTGGAGCAGAGCTTTCTCTGCCGCCACGGGGCCCGTGGGGAAAATCGAGCTCAAGGGGTCATCGCCTGCACAGGAGATTGATTGATTAACAATCAGTTTAAACTCGACCGGCTAGTAATCAATTTGGACTTCAAAATTAAAACACGAGTCGTACTACTAATACCCAAGAAGATTAGCAGAATCGGGGCGGCACTAGTACAATCTAAACACATACTCCTAAAACTAAGATCTGTTTTTTACTTAGAAAGACGCGCCCTGTCTTGCCACCCTTGGCCTCGCTCGCAAGTCAGACGCAGGCATCATGTTCATATGGCGCCTTTCATAATTCACGTACTAGTACTGCTATTGCCACTAACAATGTAAAATAATTACGCAATGGAGTACTTCTTCAGTACAATAGATCAACCCACGCATCGATCATGCGGAAATCATAGGGCTATGACAATGACAATTACGTGCGGCTAATCGCCCGCCGGGCCCTGTGTCATGTCCCGATGGCACTGACAAGCAAGCACCATTGTTTAATGGTTAGCTATACGACTTGGCCTGTCATTTGCCTCCACCATGCCCTGGCGGCCTGGCGGCGTTGATGCGAGCGATGCGCGGTGCGAGAGAGAGAGAGAGAGAGATGCTCACAGTCATCGGAGGAGAACAAGGAGTTGGTGGTGGTGGTCGTAGCGCTGCTGCCGCTGCTCGTCTCGTGCTGGAGCGGGAGACAGCAGCTGGAATTGAAGGCGGCCTGCGCGCCCACATCGGCGGCGTCGTGGCAGCTCGCGTCCCAGAAGCTCTGCGAAGAGAGCGAGGAAATTTCAATTCGTTTATCTTCTTCAGTTCAGACGAATTAAGCGAGGAACACTGTAACAGGACCGGTTTAGCTTGATCCAGTGCTCGATGATTACGTACCAGGAGGAGGTCATCCAAGTTCTCGGGCGCAGCCACCGCGAAGCACGCCGGCAACAGCGAGGACTCATCCACAACTGCAAACGCGAAAGAACGGACCAATGAGATGACCGCCCAACCGGAAGGAAGGAAGATCGAACAACAGCAAACGACCAACGCACGTACAGAGGGGGGAGAGCTCCTGGATGTCGAAGCCGAAGCACCCGAGCGGCGTCGTCGCCGGCTGCTCCTCCCACCCGAGCGCGAAGCAGTCCCCGCTCCTGCCGCTGCTGTAGTCGGTGCAGTAGGCGTCCAGCAAGCATCCGGTGGTGGCCATCATGTGGAACGGCCACGCCTGGTGCCTCCCCTGCATCAGCTGCACCATCTCCCTTTCCTGGGCCGCTGTCTCCATGGCACGCAGAGTAGCGACACTGCAGAGAGAGCGAGAGGAGTGAGAGTAAAGGCTCGAGAGGAGTAAAGCCGGCTCGTGCTTAAATAGCAGGACCTTCTTTTTCCAAGAGGCGTGAAAAGCAAAAGCGCGCGGACTAGGTCCACTCCTCGTCTTACCGTGTAACTGTTCACAAGTGTCCCTCAACATACTCACCTGCGTTTACCTTCTCTTCCCCCCTCCTCTCTCCGGGTGACTTGCTCTGGTCATCTGGTGGGCGCGGTCAGTTAAGGGAACAAAGTCCAAACGAATCAACGAAAGCAAAAGATAGGGGTTGGTTCGCCTCGCGTTCGCTCGCCGCCGGCAGGGCTCTCTCTGCCGCTTTCTCGTAATTCGTTAAGTTCTTCCCCTGCCGCCGCTTTGTTCCCTTCCTCGTCGCCCTATCGTAACCCTTTTCCTTCTCCGCCCCGATTCCAATTTGCTTTTGTTTTTCGTGCCGATCCCATCGGTTTGTTCCTGGGAATCACCGGCTCGAAAATTGTCGGTCGGCACTGGAGCTGCGTGCGATGCAACCATGAGGGTTTGTTTAGTCAGCATCACCGTCTTATTTTTTTTCTCTCCTTCCCGTCACATCACATGGCCTCTACTGATTTCGTTTTGGGCGCAAAGTCTCCTGTTCCGACGTCGTTTTAACAATGCCAAGATGTTACCCCTGATGTGGATAAAAAAGGAAACAAAGGGTACGAAAATGTCAAAAGAATTGGCAGTTTGTTCGCTACGCATCACGCCCCAGTTCCTTTTTTTTTTTCAAGATCTTGTGTCAGTGACGAGTAGGTCAAAGGTCGCTACGCAGGCAGCCATTACTCTGGTGAGGTCACTTCCAATACGCCGGTCAGATGGGTGGTAAAAGGTCCTCCCGGAGTAGATCAGCGGCCGAGGCGCGTGAACGAGACCTGAAAACACCGTCAGCAGGCAGGGGGAATCCAGGTGACCGGCACCGGAGAAGGCAGTAACGGTTTCAATTCACTCCGTGCCCATTGTGAATTGAACCCTTTCTGTGATTAACGAAATGATTACTACTGGATAATTAGCTTGGTTCCAAAGTAGTGTCACACCGAACTACTGCTACTGTTTGATTTTGAGACCTTCTGTTTACCCTACGGAAGTTGCTTTTCTTTTCTTTTCTTCTAAAGGGCCCAAAGTTACCATCAAAAGCTAGGGGGTTTGGTGGTGGGCTAATTGTGTCTTCGCTAATTTGTTCACTGCTGCTGCTTTTTAGGTGGTGGTGGTGGTCTGAATTCATCATGTGGCTAAGTGAGACAAATCCAAGCAAACGGGCTCCACGTAATAAAATCAAGGGCCGGGCTCGGCAGCGTGGGCGCTCCGAATTTCGGAACCCAGCCAAAAGCAACCCGGCCCCAAAGCCACCGGGTCGACGACGGAGAAGAAGAGATTCTCCGTCATGATTCGTGTCTCTGGATTACGCAACCGTGCATGAATGAGCATCTATTAGTCGTATTCAGAAATTAGTAACACAGGCACCAGAAGATTCAGAACCTAGCACCATCAAAGTGGAGTATAGTTTTAATACTACCTCCGTCTCATAAAAAGATTATATTTTTTTATTTTCAAAAATCATGTTTGACTACTCATTTTATTTATTTTTTTTTAAATATAAAAATAAATAAGTTATACTTATAGTATTTTTAATGATAAAATAATTAATAATAAAATAAACTATAATTTTACAAATTTTTTGAATAAAATGAGTGGTCAAACTTGAAGTCTGAAAGTCAAAAATAATCTTTTTATAGGATAAATGGAGTACCACAGGTACATTTTCAGACGACTTCGAAAAGCTCAGTTTTGTGACTCAAGATACCTGAACTGTCAAAAGAGTAACGTTTAGTAACAACGACACTGCATGGCACTTGGATCTGTCTGCCGTAGGCCGTAGTTTCACCCAGCACAGCAGCGACGGATCCATATTGTCTTCAGTGAGGTTTAAAATGCAGAGAACTGTAGCACAAATAGCGAGAGAGGTAAAAGCGGTCTGCAGTAGCACTATAGCAAATTTACTGTAGCGAGAGTACTTTAGCAACACTTTACTGTTTATCGTATACTATAGCAGTAAATTGGAATCGCTTATTCTCGATCGGACGGTTGAGACGTGAGTTAATGCCAGTTCTCTGCATTAAAGCCTCTAATGGAGAGGATATGTATCCAGCTGCGACAGAGATCGGTTACAGTGTCATTTTTTTATTTTCTACTGTTCTTTTCTCTCTTTAAGCCTCCTTTAGAACGCAGAATTTTCACAGTAATTTAACAAAAAAAAGTTTATAGGAATCAATTCAATTTCACAGAAAAATACAGAAATCATAAAAAATTCTTCCAAAGGGTCTTATTCTCCTGAACGGACTACAGCGAGCTAACTTGAGCAGCCAATACAATGTTATGACAAAAAAGGCGTACAATTTGCAGCGGCAGTGGACTGCATCGTTGCCTGCCTTTTTCTCACTTTACCGTCGCTTTCGGAACCTGATCTTGTTGCACCAATCACACTCCCTGAACTTTCTAAAGCGATCTGATAGAGCGTTTCTTACTCTGCTCAGATCACTGAAGTTCATAAGCGATTTTTTTATTATGAAAAAATAGAAGCGACAATAAGGGAACAAGCACTCTATGTTTTTAAATTATTATTATCACTGACTTTTAATGTTGTTTTTTATATTTAAAATAATTTTCGAAATAAGATGAATAATACGTTAAAACTTTAAAGTCAACAAAGACAAAATTAAAAAATGGAGGGACCTTCGTGCACTCATTCAGAGTTTCGCTTTCCATGTTACAGAAGACAAAACGTTCATGTCAATATCGTACATACGGGTATTCCCCATCATAGTTTGGTACCCGTTTCATAGAGCGCCAGTCAACAGTCCACCGTGTACAGCATGCCGATCTCGACACGCCGTTGCAGCGGCGCGCCGACCGCCGGCAGGCCGGACCGGCAGATGCCATGCAAGAACTCGTAAGACCCGAGCATGATCCTGTCGAACCACCCGGCGTCCTTGCCCACGTACAACCTCATCTTGCCGCGGACGTGCACCTCGCCGGCTGTCCTGGCGGCGTCCACCAACGCGAGCTCAGCCTCCGCAGAAACCGCCGACGGGCGATCGGTGGCCATCTGGATGTACCACCGCAGGCAGTTCGTGACCTGCGCGGCGAGGTCGTCGCCGTCGTTCTCGAGGCCGAGGTTGTCGGCGTAGCCGTACTGAATGGTGCAGCTGTACACACCGTAGGGTCCCAGCCGCTTGATCTGGATCCTGTCACGTTGGGCGACCTTGGCGACCAGGAGATACCTCAGGGTCACGAATACCGTGACCGTGTGCAGCGAGCTCATGTTCTTGATGTAGTGGCCGACCACCGGGGTAAGCCCGTCCTGGACGTTGCTGTAGAAGAAGCACAGTCCGGGAACTCTCTGAACCTCATGACTCGCCAAAAGCTCGCCGAGGCGCTCCACGCTCACTTTGTTCGCCCTCTCGTACTCGGTCTTCCGTTGCCTGCCGTAGTACCAGGCGAACATGATCAGTGCCAGGATCATGGACACTGCAAAAGGGAGCCAGCCTCCTTCAGGGATCTTGGTGAAAACAGCGCTGATGTAGCACGCTTCAATGATGAAGAAGGGAATGAAGTAAAGCGCCACAAGAATGGGTGGTGTTCTCCATGTGATGTCCATCACCACAGTGAGCAAGATCGTGGTTATCAGCATGACCATGATCACAACAACGCCTGCAGATCAAATAGTTCAGTAAAATTAGTTCTATGTCCACTAGCAAATGGTGCATATATCGTTTAGAATTTGCTTACCAAATGCGTTCCCAATCTCCTTCCCACCACCAAAGCCTAGCGTGACACCGACGCACAGTATCATGAGAATGTAATTGGTTTCTGGGGAGTAAACCTCCCCTTCTTTGTGCTCGGACGTGTGCACCACTTTAACACGTGGGAAGTAGTCAAGGACAACTGACTGCTTGATCACTGAAAATGTTGCAGATATCAAGGATTGGCTCGAGACAATTGATGCCAGCGTTGCAATGACGAACATGGGCCAGTAAACAGGCCCAGGGACAAATTTGTAGAAGCCATCGCTGAAGTCATTGACATTCTTAATAAGGTACGCCGTTTGCCCAGCGTAAGTCAAGATGAGAGAGGGATATATGCTGGACACAAATGCTATCTGGGAAGAAAAAGGTTCCGATATTAACGAACTGTATCTTGAACAATGCATAACAGTCACTCTAGTGTTTTATTGATGAAAATAACCTGAATAGCTTTTTTGCGGAAGTGGCCAAGGTCTGCAAACATAGCTTCAGCACCTGTAAGCAAGCAGAGACTACAGTTCTGTACAGTTAACTCATAACTATATGACATTTGAGACAGATAAACCTGAAAAGGGAATTGTGCCATATACCTGTGATGCATAGAACAGTCCCACCAAGCAGCTTCCACCCGTATTTTTGGTTTCTTAGGAAGAAACGAACAATATAAAGAGGCGAAATTGCTTTGAATATACCAGGATAGTTATGAATGATGCTATACACGCCTATGATTGGAGTGGTGAATGTCCAGGCTGCCATGATTGGAGAGAACAAAAAACTCACTTTCAAAGTCCCATACTTTTGCAAGGAGAATAGGCCTGTAAGAATCACGGCGGATACACCTTTCACAACAGCTGGGAGATTCAACAGAAAAGAGTTATTATAAAGAGGTAGTTATCAGAAAGATCTATGCTGTTAGTCATTAGTAACATAAATCAAAACTACTTACTCCGGCTAACAGAAGGAAATGGCCCTCTTAGTCCATCAATTGCTGATAATACTGAAAATAGGTAAGGAATCAGTTTCAGTTTGCCATCACAAAATCGGTGTCAGATAATGAAAACTTAATCTGTTAGTTTACATTTCAGAGGACCAACCTGAAATAGCTGGAGTGAGTATGCCATCCCCAATGAGCATGCACATACCCAGTATTGCAAGAAACAACAGTACTCTTCTTGCTGTTATGCTTCGCTCAAAGAACTTTCCTAGCTTACTAGGTCTTTTAGTTGTTGCAGACTGATCATAAAGCAGCGGTTCTTCTTCAGAATGAACCTTTTTGGAAGGAAGTACCCCTATATCGGCATGCCGACATAACAGGGAATACATGGCAAATGTACCACCTGCAGAAAAAATTGTTACAACAACAACAAAGCTTTTAGTCCCAAGTAAGTTAGGGTATGCTAGAGATGAAATCCTAAGAGACAACTAAAAAGGAGCAACAACCAGCAATCAAGATTCAGACAAGTGAATTGCTAGCCTCCACAAACTTCTATCCAAGGCTAACTCTTTGTCGATAAACTAATCCTTCATATCTCTCTTTACAGACTCTTAGTTTGGTCTATCTCAGCCTCTCTTCACACTGATTAGCCGACTTAAAACGCATAAAACGCATTTACAATACTGCAAAGTATACATTTGATCGTCGGCATTGAGACCTATGCATACATCCAAGCCTCAAGTATATCCAAATGATTTAGAATCAGAGTTGAAAAATGATTTAGAAAGAGAGCAAAAGATAGGTAGTTACCTTCACCATGATCATCGGCGTTGAGAGCTATGCATACATACTTGACGACGCCAATTAAAGTAAGTGTCCAAAACATTATACTGTATATTCCCAGGTAGTCCTCCACCGTGGGAGATGCCAAGTTCATTGAAGGATAAACGTACAGGGGAGAAGTAACAAGGCCACCAAAAACAACACCAAGCGTCTTGTAAGCAAGGAACAAATCTTTGCGTAAGTTGCCAGCCTGCTTACAATTAAGTGATACCATTAGTAATTATCATTTATGAACCACAAACATATAACAACTCATCTTTCTTCTTGGAGGCATGCACTGAACCACAGTGATGGTATAATGCAAATAGATGGAGTGAAACCAAACCTTTCCTCATTAATGCTAAACAGCATGGGGCGGGCATGTTTCCCATTCGGAAAGTTTATATATTAGACTCGAGAGATATGCGGACTCTAGCTAAGGGGCATCTTGTTGATCTACTTTTGCTACGACATATTTGGAGACTTCTGTTAATGGCAAAATGTCACATCAGAACATCAGTCATGGGCAAACAACGTCCTACTGAAGCACACCAACCTTGCTCTTGTTTGTTACGCGAGCTACTTTCAGAAACATGAAAATAAAATTTTGGGAAAAATGTTCACTTGGTATAGTGGATAAAATCTGTTTTTAACAGCTATTTAGATAGATAGATGTTTTTAGATGATTCTGGTCCACTATGTAAAACAAATCTATTTAGATGCTAATCAAGAACGATAAACAATCTGACCATTGTGCAATGAAAGTATCGTCCCAATAATATGGTGTCACAAATAACACGGTATGCTTCCAATGACTATAGGCAGCGGAAAACGCGCGTTGTAAAAAATTAAAGTTACTCGTGTGGGAAAAGAACACTGGCGCAGAACCCATCTGGGAAAAGAACAAGAGAGGCTTTTGGAGCCGAGTCTCTAAGGTACCGCTACCAAGTTTACAGTCCACGATCGCTATCAGATTCAACCCAAAAATCAAGGTAAAATCGCTATGCAAGTCCGCACCATTTCGATCGCTAAAAACTCGGCATGTGCGCGCAACGAGATTCGACACCTATTCTTTCATGCAAATCTCCATCAGACGAAACTGTCGTAACTGTACTTTCGAAGTCCTGTTTCTGCGGCAAGAACAAGAAGGCGTACGAAGAACACGAGCTACCAGATCGCAAAATTGATTCGGACAACGGAAACGAGGGGTGGAGGCGCGCACTCACCTCCGGTTTCTGGTTGGCCATGACCGAAGCGTCGACCACGCCGGCGCTGGCGGCGGCGTGGAGGGGGTCTACATCGAGCTCCACTTGGGCCCCCTTGGTCGTCAGGGGCGGCAGCGCCATGGAGGGCCGCGCCGCAAGGGGTGCAAGCCGGAACGAAGAGGGTGCTGCTGCCGCCGCCTACTCGACGGGCCGGGTCACGAGCGTTTATAGCGCGCCACGGCTTTCTCCCGAGCCTGGGACGGATCCGGTTCGGGTGGGTTTTTAAAAAACTTCGTTCGATTAAAAAAAAATTTGCGGACATTTTTAGACCCGAATTCGCACCCATGAGTTAAAAATAAAATTCGCACCCGAACCTGACGGTTTCGAGTGGGTGTCGAGCATGTCGGGTTTGCATTATCTATTATAGTTAAGCAAATAGGTGTTGAGTTTCAAGTGGACGTCGAGTTTTTTTATTGTTAGAAGAATGATAACGGGTTAGATTCGAGTTGGATGTAGCAACAATTCATCTAACAAAAATAAGTTTAGGTCGGATTCGGGTCGAATGAAGAAAAATCCGCATGATAAAGTAGAGTACGGATATAATTTTGTACCTGAGAAAGTATTCGGCTGTCCGATGACTGACTCGCAGGCGAGAGAAAAAATCCGATCTGCACCGTTTTATTTCGCATTACGAGCGATGTCACCTACAAATAGATAAATAGACCCGCACCCTTCGGCGGGTGCAAAACTAAACTGGTACCCGAATTGTCATCCCTACGTTCGCACAGAATGAGGTAACAGAACCGGACTCGGCTGGCTGGTCGATCCGACGCGGATGTAATTCTGGTGGGGCCCACGTTTCAATTGTTATAGTATAATTTAAATTTTGTTCTATGGCAAAAATTTTATACGGATAGAGCATTATATACACATTTTAGGCTATTTTTTATGTTCATATTTCTAACGAATCTGAGGGCCCGTTCGGAAAAGATTTTACTGCGGCTGCTGCGACGGTCGGCTGCAACAACTCCTCTGCTTTTACTGTAGCCATGTTTGCTACAGTAAGCAACACCGCTGTAAAACACCGTAACAAGTGGAAACGAACGGGCCCTGAGTTGTCAAGGTGTATAAAGGATAATTTTATTTTAGAATTGAAGTAGGACATACTCTTTCCATTTTTAAAAAAAATATATTTCAAAAATGATACTTGTGCTAGCCAAGCTCGACCTGCATGGTGGCCCCGGCAAATCAAGTTTATTAGGAGGTTCTACGACTTCTTTAACCGATCAGCTCAGCATATAAACCGCTGGGTTTTTTTTATTATAATGACATACTCTCTTTGTTTTTTTATTATTGTAATTTTTAAATCTACTATATTTGAGAAAGATCTTAATTAAAAACACGTTGTACTTTTCCATTAAAAGAACGTGAACGAAACAGGTTCGTCACATTTTATTGTGTCCATTTATGCAGTATCTCTTCGCTGCTGGCACTGACACCAACACGATCATAGTCGATGGCACCCGTCCGTGATTGTGATGTCCGAGGTCCACGCCGCGCTGCGGCCTGTGAGATGTGCTTGGCTCGAAGCCGCACCCGGAAGGAAGGTTAAGAAGCCGTAAAAACCAGTTAGTTTTCACTATATTAGTGAAACTAGTTTGATCTGATAAATTTTGTGAGATTTATTAAAAAAACTAAAAATTTGAAAAATTTTAAAGTTCAACAATCGGTCAAACAGTAAAATTGAAAAATAAATCGCGACAGCAATGAGTTTTTAAAATTTAAAACTTCAAAAATTGATGAAACCGAAGAAATCGGTTTTCATAGTTTTCATTCAACCCATACCCCTAAGTTTTTACTATTGAGTCGGTAACCTGCACCCTGCTTGGAAGAGTTTGGACATCGGGAGGCTGTCAGACCTCCACGCCCTGATTTGGGAGAGCATGCGGCTGCATCTGCCTAGCCCATTGTAGATGCCACACAAGGTCATGTCCGACGCCGTCGCTCAATGCTGTGCCGCACCTATAACGTGTCAATGACTTAGATTAGGTATATAGACACAGTGCCGGTTCTGTGTTTTCAAAGGCCCTGGCGCGAACTCGACGGTCAGGTCCTTTCATGGACTATATGCTTCACTAATAAAATAGAAGTACTATATTCTACAATTGTTTCTGTGGCATGTAAAGAGTTACGGAGTACAATTGTTATATCTCGGTATACTTTCTTATTTAATCCACGAAAAGCCAAATTATATTTACCAAAAATATCATAATAGTGACTATTCTTAAACTTGCCTCTATCACACTCTCTTTTGCAATTCCACTATGCAATTCATCATCTATTATTTGATTGCTCATACCATGTGTTGATATGTTTGCTCAAGACTAAAGATGCAAATAGTTACTTAATGAGTAGTTGTGGGTAAAACTCCTACTAACTATAAAAGGATGGTGGAGAATTTAGTTCATTTTAGAGAGTTTTGGGACGACCCACTGACCCTAAAAGTGATAAACTTGCATCCCTACTCAAGACTGTTTTGTATTCTGAATGTCTAAGATGATTCCTGTCACTTAATCAATGAGACGCTAATTAACCTGTACTCTGATTTGAAGAGAAGACTTCTCGTGTTAATGATTTGAGCAATTTTAATTCGAAATACACTGCATCTTTTTGCATGATTACCATTAAAATGGGTTCTTTTATCTATGGACTTCCACCAGAAAAATCAGCATTAATTTTAGAAGCCAGAAGTTAGCTAAATTAAGACTTGAAGGGGAGAGGAAAACAATATCAAAAAAGGTAAAGGAGTTACAGCGATACAGCACCACGTGCCAGGCACATCCTTTCTTCTTCCTCCCGACAGTGGGCTAAAAAATGCCACGGCATGACCACTAGCATAGCAAGCGCTCCCACGGCCCGTTCCTTCGCCGTGAAGTGCCGTGAGGTGTTCGTATCATTGATATGAGGCCCTTATTGCTTGTTTTCCGTCCACCTCGATGGCCAAAACCAGCCACCTCCTTCTCCTTTCTCTCTCTCTCTCCATTTTGTTCCTCACCGAGCTCACACGCCGCAGGGCGATTCCCGGTGTTGGAGACGAAAGGGAAGGCCTACATCCTGAAGTCCACTGCCACTGCCATGGATTTGGGGCCCCTACCTTGGTTGGGCCCTAGACGGTCGCCCCCATCGCCCTGCCTCAAAGCCGGCGCTGTATATACAGCGTGGCTATATGATTTCATGTACGTATAAAAAATCTTAATTGAAAATAGTTAAGAGGAAGTGGATTTTCATACGAGAGAAAATAAACACAATTGTTGCACATTAATGTTTGAGGGGCTAAACATATACTCCCTTCGTTTTTAAATTGACGTCGTTGACTTCTAACTTCAACTTTTGACCGTGTTATTAAAAAAATTTCATAATTATCATATATTTTGTTATAATTTGATTTCATTAGAGTTATTTGAATCATAACTTAAAATTTTACATATTTGAACTAATTTTTTGAATAAGACAAATAGTCAAAGTTGAAATTTAAAGTTAACGGCGATAACAATTAAAGAACAGAGGAGGTACTTACCTCATTGTCGGGATGAAAGCCGCAACTAGGGTTTGTCAAGCATCAAGAGAGAGGTGGTGTCGGGAGGAAAAAAAAATGAGGAGGGGTTGTCGTAGGAGCGGACTAATTTAATTAATTCTGCTAGAGCAAAATAAATTAAATAATATTCCTGTGTTCATTGATATATAATTAAGGGGTTACAGGTGTAGGCCAATGTGGTGTAACCTAACTTACAAGAAACGAAATCACATTGTCTAACAGGTGAAATTTGTGTTTTTTAGCCCATTGATTCTAGTAGTGTACACAGCCGTTCCACATGACGCCTCCACATCACGTGACCTGGCAAGCCCTTGAAGCATACATTATGTCACCCCCTAAAGATTTAGGCACATAAACAACACATACGAGTGGCACTAGGTTCATATGAGTGTCCTGCTTATGAGTCCTTTTTTCAGGAATTCTTGTGAGGTCTCAACCTGTATTTTTCATGGAAGAGGGGAATTATTGTTCTCTCCCTAACGGGCAGCAGGGCAACAAAAAAAATGAGCCATACGATTAAAAAAAGGTTGGTAGTGTTTCAATTTCCATGTTGATTTATTTTCAAATATCATCCGTAGCTTTTCTATCTTTGTCTATAGAGCTATTGATAAAAGTTTAAGTTAATATTGACGTTGTTTGATTGTTACACCATATTTTTTTCTTCCAAACCACATCAGAAAACTTGGAGTTGCTAAAGAATATAGGTAATTGAAGATCGGAAAAGGTTGCCAAATTTCAATCTATTTTAAGGAGTAGCATTTAGTTCACAGGTACCTCATTAAAATCCATGAATTACGGCAAAAATAAAGATACGAAGCATTTTTTTTTAAAAAAAAAAGACAATAGCTTATGACCCATGCATCTGACTCTTCTGCAACTAGATATAACTTATGTGATTCCTGCGGTATGTGTCATCATGAACCAAAACTTTGCAAGGTAGTATGGTGGGTCCGATATGGGTCATACCTATAGCGTCACTATTATAGAAAATGGCTTTCAAAGAGAGAATTACTACAAGAGTTATGGAAATTTCCTCTGAGACCATTGTAGAGGTTAGTAGTGTTTAATTCATTTTTTTGTTTTTTTGCTTCTAAATTTCATTAAAGTATTCGATCTTCCTTTGCTGAATGCATCACCAAAAATTAAATATTAAGTTAGTGTTTCATTTCTATATACCCTACAGGTTTTTAGTTCCTAATCATATCACACAAAATATGAGTTGTTTATAATAATGAAAAAATGAATACGTGAGTATTACTAGTATTTACTACATCTTTCATTTGCAGATGCATTGTCTATTGGGTGCTCCGCCTCGGATAGCCTTGCAAAACAATTAGCAGCAACAACGAGATAGCACATTCATACAAGCTGATATGGTGCATAACGAATACCTATGGGTTTGAGTATGTAACAGAAAGCTGGCAATCTACTTATTTTGAAGCGTCTCTAATGTGTGATACAGTGATAGGACTAAGAGATTCCATCAAACAATAACAACATTTTGTTTCTCAAAGTCTATTAGAAATTTGAGCAGTATCCTGCATGATAACAAAGTATGATGCGACGATGGACATCACTGGACCATTATTCATGGAAACGTCCAAGGCCACAAAAGTCACATAATCCAAATAAAACTTGCAGCATATATAAAGAAAAAAATCATTAAAATAATTGCCTATAAAACCTGTTTGTAGAAAGGGTAACCCATGCAAGCTTTCTTCGCAATCAAAGGTAGAACTAGTTTAGTGTTGAAATTGAGCTTCTGTAATTAAGAGCACATAGATTCAAAGAGGAAGGCATTTCTGAAAAACTGAAACCCAAAGTTGTATCAACATGAACTTGATAAAAAAAGGAGCAAATTCAACACTAAGATTATATCCGTTGTCTCTTAATAGTACCAGAGATATATACAACCATAAGAAAATAATTTCTCTGCTTTTTTCTTGAACATATTTGTGTGTTCATTTTTTCCCTGAGAAAAGATATGGACAATCTTCCCCAAGAAATATGGTTTGCAGCTCTTCAGCCTTTTCCGACCAGGAAATTCAAGAGCAAAGATAGAACTTAAGTCCCTAGTAAAATCATGTTGAAATTACCAATGGGACCAATATTGAAATTTGTCAGAAAACAGAATATATCTTTATAATTTTCTATAGAACCATGGCGCATTTGATTGAACAAATTATATAAACTACACATCCAATGGAATCAAAACCTTAAGATGGATATTGAATGTTGCATGAGCTAGCTGGCTGCCACAAGACTGAAATGCCACAACAATTCAACTGTAGTGTGCAATGGAACTTCTGTAGGAATATAAATAAAATTGAAAGGGGGTAGCCTTGCAAAAAACAAAAGTTAAAACTGAAACCCAAAGTTTTGTCAACAAGAAAGCGGTAAAAGAATGAACACATTCAACACTAAGATTATACGTTTTTTGTCTCTTAGTACCAAAGATATTTGCTGCTGTAAGAAAACATTTTGCCTACTCAAAAGAACTAACAAATCGATATACATGAGTTTCATCATTTTTTTCTGAGAAAAGATATGAATAATCTTCCCCCAAAAAAATATGATTTGCAACTATTCAATCTTTCCTGATGAAACAATTACGGAGCAAAGCTACAGCTGCAGTTCCCAGAAAAATAATACCACTGGCAGTTCCAACAAAAATTATATGAAACGACCGCCCAAAACTGTAGGAAAAACATTATATCGTTGCAATTCTCTAGCACAAAGGAACTTGATTGAAAAATATAAACTACGCATATGATGGAATCCAAATATTAAGATAGAGTTCTATAACATGTTTCACCAATAGCAAGCGACTGCCCTTGACTGTGCATGAGCTAGCTGCTTGCCACAAGACTGAAACGACACATCAATCGACCCATAGTTCACAGCAAATTATTGATAAAAGACGACAGAGAGAGCTAGATAGCCTCTCGACAGCTCGGTAAGGAAGAGTAATCGACCCAAACTAGACGCGCTTGGAAACTATCACTCTTCAAATGAACACCGGCTTGTCATGAATTCATGGCTTGCGTTCTTTAGGAAATGAGCGGTGTATCTCTGCGTCTCCCTCCTTGTCATGGGACTTCCACTTTATCTTGGGAGGGCCAGATATCTCATCAGGCTCAGTGGACGATGAGGTTGCATCTCCTGGGCTGCCGATAGTGTCAGTTTCAGCGCTACTGCCAGACCTCACCCTCTTCCTCCTCGAACCTGATGGCTCCTTCTTTGCACCGGCACCACTGGCAGAAAAATGAAAACATATCGATTAATCCCTATTGCAACTAATAGTTTGTATAGGGAAATCATGTACGCACATAATCAAACATGATTTGTTTCGAAATAAAAATGAAATTCGTGCGTAATTCATTCAAACATAATGAAAAACCACGAGTATATGCTAAACCTAGGCACTTGCGATGAAGAAAGAGGACAAAGTCCAGCATGCTCACCTCCTTTTGTTCTCAGCTCTCAGACGCACATTGATCCCACCATCATCGAGGATCTTGAATCCCTGCAGCTTGAGGTCCTTCCCCGCGCGCGCGTACTTACTGTTGGACTTGACCACCATGTCCATCTCGTTTTTCTGCCCCACTTTGCTGATGTCGAAGAGCACGTCCACCTGTGGGTTTTCTTCCTCCATATCGTGGATCACCTGTCACAAATCTAGATCAGGGCAAAATAAAGCAAATCGATACAAGAGATCGATCACAGATCTATTCATAGGCTAGCTAGCATGCAGTCTCTTCAAAAAAATTATCTTAGCTAGCAGAGATAAAACGAGCAGGCTAAGAATGCAAAAACGGGCCAAAAAAGTACTGGATCTATCCATTGGATGTTTTCGCTCGCGGAGATGAATCCGGAATCCATATCTTCATGCATCCACGTACATACCATGGCACAATATGCGTCTCTCTAAACAAGAAATCCGCGTACGTACGTACCCGGACACGAGGCGAAGCTGGGGCCTGCGGGTTAGGGTTGTTTACGACCTCGGGGGCACCATTGCGTGGAAGCTGCTCCTGGTCCGGCTCCTCCGGCTCAAGGCTCACGTTCAAATCGAAGTCGTGCACTATGCGAGGCGCTCTCCTCTCCGGGGCATTGTTGCCGCGGCCGCCTCCCTCCATTAGCTTTGACTTACCACGCTACTGATGTGTGAGAGGAAGAGAGGAAAGCAGGATTGAGAGATAGCCGATTGGAGGGGCGTTCATATATAGAGGATGTGGTGAATAACTTTTTTTTTTTTGCGTCATCTTTATAATCTTTTTTTTAGGGAAAAAATCGTGTGTATAATCTCTGTGGCCATCTCGTATGTGACCGTTGCAGTGTAGCTGGAGTACCTTGACCGCGTTCCAACCAGTGTAGTATACAGCTGTTGCCTGTTTGGTCCAGTGCATGGTCAAGCAAAGAAATTCAATTCTAGGCAAGTAGTTAATAATGACGCCCCAGAGAATATCTCTATGCCTGGTTAAGAAAACCTCACAATTGTAAATGCTGCAGTCTAAACAAAGATGGAAAAAAATAATGCTGCAGATACCGTAGCATGCCAAGTGTCAGTACTACTTGTCAACAAAATAAATGGCCAAAGTTAAGGAAGATACAGTCACAATTGAAGTAGCAGCAGCCATCAGAAATGGAAAACTCATTCGTAGCAGCAACCAACCGGCCCATGATCTCTCTTTTCTAAGCCCATGAAAGCCTGCCTGAAGTTTTCTGATTCTTCCTGTGTGGTACTCCTACTGTATTAGAGAGTGGGATTTGGGCCTGTTGTGATTCTTCCTGGTTCTTCAGACCAATATCGAAAAAAGATATGCTCGTCTCCCATTTTACTGGTCGAAAAAAGTGTACGCGTGGTCTATGAAAATATCACAAGCCGCTCTATAACTTTGGACACAAAGTCCTCCAAAGTGAATCAATATGCTACTGCTCCACTATTGTTCGCTCTCTGGGAGCTGAATTTATCATGACGAACATTCAGATATGCATCACACCTGTTATACTCCATGACAAAAATGCTCGTAATTACTCGTTGGAAAGATAGAGATGCACTGGTGCAGCTTTCGTCAAATGGGCACGATCAGATTCGGCTTCTAAGATCCTGTAAATGGTCTCGATCTGCTACAGCGTTGACTGAAACAGCGCAATTGCATAACAGACCGCTGCACGTAACTTCAGCCCAACGAGATCAATGGACTTCGTACGACGAGGATAAGCATAGGGAAACATAGAAGACTGGCACAGGCCACTACTCCATATGCTAGTACTACTACCTCCTCCAGTTCATGACGCCGCTGGTCAATCAAGTTCTGCTCCCGTCCCTATTTCTCCCTCAGACTTGCAGCTCCAAAACTGCAGCCAACTATACAGGGTTGCAACAGCAGCAGAGCGATTCTTCCACGGGGAGAAAAAAAAGGCAGGGACGTACTACTCAGGTTCAAGCGACGGGGGCGACGAGCGCGGCCGCCGTTTCCGTTTTCGTTCCTCAGGTTCCGGTATGCTGGGGCCTGGGATGAACGATGCGCGAGGTTCACCTGATCCGCTCCCTTTCATGGGGCAAGGACACGAAGCCGAAGCATGCGGCGGGCAATCACGGAGAAATGATTGCGCATGGCGCACCGTCGGCCCGACGTCGTCACGTCATGCGGGATGGGCCCACGCGTCAAGTACGCCCCGGGCCGCGCACACAGAGGCTGGGTTTCCCTTGGTTTCTTCTGCATGGGTTCCGATTCCCCTTTCCTGTCCGGGCAGGCCTCCCTCCGTGCTTGTCTCATCGTGGCTTCAGACATGACTCGTACGAGTACGAAGTACGTACTTCATTGCTCAAATGTTGCTTGACCTCTGCTGTAAACTTGAAACTTGGTGATCCAAGGATCCACAAAAGCCCAGGATCGACACGGCTTATCGCAGCGCATTGTGCACCCCACCATGCCATCACTCGCCATTACGACTAGGACTCACCATTGTCCGCAGGGCTAAGCCACCGCTGGTCTGTGCAGTAGCACTGGGACATGGAGAGATCATGGGAGCATGCATGCAAAGGTAGGAGCATCGATAACGCAAGCATGCACCTCGGACTCCGTTCGATGTCAGCCTGCTCCATGGCCAGGGCGACTCCTTTTGCCCACCATGTTAATTGGGGCTTCCCTCCCTGATCTATCACTGATGCCCCTCTCTCTGTCTCTCTCTTGTTGCAGGCACATCAATCATGCAAAGGCTGAGCGAGTGCAACGGCAGGTAGCAGGGCCCGGTGGACAGTCTCTGTCTGCTGCGCGTAGGCTGGTCTGGCTTTTCTGGTATAGCGAGCTGAGCCAAGGAGAAAAGATCGCAGCCGGACGATCGGTCGTGACGTCCGAATGTCAAGCAACCATCACTTCCATCTCACTTGAACAGCTATCCTGACATCGTGTGCCGTCGTCCATCGCCGCGCCATCAGATCAGTACTAGCCGGCTTTCGAGCGGCATTGGCTCGGGTTTATACCGCGTTTTGCGCCCAAACGGGTTTATACCGCTCGGGTTTTATAGCTCATATCAAGCCTCCGGAACCGAGGAGATGGATCGCGGAGGCTGGCCGACGACGGGGAGGGACCGGCCCCGTTCTATACGCACGCCCGCACGCACGCAGCCAGGCTGCTTGCGCCAGTGCACCACGCCACATCACACACGACAGCGACAGTTTCAGGATTCGGCGGGCTGCTACGGGGAGGGATTGCCATTGCTAGCAGCAGCAGCATCTTGGGCATGGGGCCACCGCGCGCACTCACGCCCAGCACTGTCACTTCACCGCGCCGCGCCGCGCTGTACTGTGGCCGCCGATCGGCGAGCCGGCGGTGGGGCGCGCGCGCGTACTGCCCCAGCGGCGTGTTCGCGTTCAATCTGTAGGTGCCCGTGCCCCCTGCCCCCTCACGCGTCACCTGTGCTCCCCTACGGCGTCGACACGCGTGGAGCTCTGGGCCCGCCGTGTGATTGCTGCATCCTGTCTCGGTCGGTTTCTCCTCTCACACGTCTGGTGTCTAGTGACTCTAGTCGACCGGCAATGCGAGCTTGATCGCTGGTGTGACTTCAATAACTTCACCGGCGTGGGTGGTGGCGTGGGTGGGGCGTGGGCGAGGCCGCCCCTGTGCCTCAATGCCGCATCGATTCATGCCTGCATCACGTTTTACCTGCTCCATGCAACCTACCCGGCTGGCCATACAGTGCTCCGGATTTTTGTTCACAGCACTAGCAGGAGTAGCACGTAGGCGAAGCCTCGATATGAATAGTCTCCAGGGCTAGTAGCTTGACACAGCGATCACCGGGTCCTATAGCAACGCAGCTACAGTAACCTGCGCAACCCGACGACGGATGGCCATGCGGCTGTGCACGTGACGTGAGGCTCGAGGCCGGCCAAGCATGCACGCAGGAGCATGAAGGCAGGGTAGATTTCTCTGCAAACAACCCTCATATTTGAGTCAAAATAAATCTAAACTGTTAATGTGTCAGATCTAACGGTTCTCAGATAACATCTAATAACTGCAGTGATGCGCAGAAAATCCGCAGGGGACAGCGTCGCAACTCGCCGTTTGACAGGGACGGGGGCAAACTAGAAGGAACCACACAACCATCCAGCCGCAGCGGTCACTGCAACTCTGCAATAAGTTGGCGAGTGACAAAGGCCCCCGAGCCAGCGCCGCAGCAGCGCTATGCTAGCGTCCGGCCGGCTACTTACATTGTCGCCGGAGGCCGCGCCGGTTTAAGGACACGGACTGGGGAGGCCCCATGAATCTTGGGGCAGTGGCATTTACCGCGCTGCGTCGCCCCCTGCACGTGATGACGTCCGGTTCTGCCGCCGCACGGGCAGTGACAAGTTGTGCCACTGCCGGTAGGACATATACGGGGCTGCAATGCGGGAGTAGTGAAGAGCTTCCACGAAATGGGAGAGGACACGGATGGCATGCCGTAGAGGACACGGGTGGCCGTAACAAACAATTTGGCAAGATAGATTACAATGAAATAATTTACCGATTTGTAATTACGATCATGTAATGAGAAATGACATACAAGGAGTATCTACCATAGCAATGAAATATGACAAAAGATTTACTTGATCCTATAACCAATACAGTATATAATTCCATATATATCAGGTTGCTAGGTTGATTATATGGAATAGTTTGTCATAAAAATTAAGAAAACAAATGACGCTAAAATGAATCTACTATGGGAGTACTAGCGTATATCAATGAATCACTGTGCTTCCCTCGGATCCCTAATGTTTCATAATGGTGTACTAAGAATAGTAAGTATAGATAACCTTTGTTTGATTATACTAGCAACCTGATCGTCCCTCATTTGCAAACTCGCTTCATAATCACATGCCACGCCTGGAGTGTGGCACTCCATCCATCCTTCACGCATGACCCAAGTCACCCAACCAGAGCCGTACCATCCTCGCTGCTGTCACGGCGCGGGAGCATGTCCTCACAGGATTCAGGATCTGCTCGGCCGCAAGCTAGGGAGAGTTAGCTGCCGGGCCGTATGCCATCATGAGGCATTATTGCGGCGAGGTAACGACACATCAATAGGACGACTTCGTATCACGCAGGTAGGCACACCACTACACCAGACGCGATGACGACCAATGGATGAAGAGTTGATGGGCGTAATCATGTGCCTCTATGCACGCAGAGTTGGAGATGCAGGGCGAGGAGGGTCATTTCCCTCGGCGAGCTAGCAGCCCTGTGCTCACACAAGACATTCCACTTCGCTTGTTCCATGCAATTATACAGTCATGGGTCTCATGACAATCCAAGCCGGCCAAGAGAAAAATGCGACCGTCACGCCATGCGGAGTACTACTCGATGACCGACGAAAATGATGACATGACAATAAACAAATCTATCCCTCCCCATTTCCACCTCTTTAGAAAACGTCCTCCTCCAGTCCAGCCACGTAGCCAATATATTCAAGAAACGCATCATGGCTATGATCACGAACGTTGAATGATACGTACCATCCCATGAACTTGCTAATTTAGCTAGGAGTACAAAACGTTCAGCAGTTTGACATTTTCAAATGCCGGTGTGTATTGAGCGCATCATTTCTCAAAAATGTAATCCTATCTCAGATGATGAATGGAAAAAAAAAAGAATGGTATGTACTCAATTTCACAGGAAAATGGATATACACCCCTTACTTGGATATTGCCAAAAATTGATGCGTTGTCGTCATCGGAACTACATGCTGCTAATAGCATGGTTGTCTCTGCAGTAGAAACCTCGAAATTCACACTCGTCTCCACTTCAAATATGGCAGGGGCAATTGCAAAAATTTCAACCTCAATTATGAAAATAGTTATTTTTCAATTTTATAAAATCAATCATCTTTTTTGAACATGAAGCTACTACATAAGTCATACATACTACGCCGCCATCAGAAGGTATTAATGGTGTTAAATGGCATGAAAAAAAGACACATCTGCCCCATGTAAAATCAGACTAGTTTTTATAATGCGTTACACATTGGCGTCCTTGAAGCATACAACAAAGTGGTCACAATGGATTGTGTTGTTGGCATCAACAAGCACAAGGACTCCATCTGGCTGGAGTTATAGCTCGCCACCAGCGTTGTTCTATGCGATGCTCTACATCAGCTGCCCCAACGCTCATGCGTGCCATCTAGGCCCACGCTTGCCGCTTAGATTAGGGTTACGGTTCACTCATGGAGGGAGAGAGGGAGAGGAAAATGATTGGCTTTCAAGTTCACTCGGCAGCGGAGATAGCTAGATATAGATTTAATTTGTCATTAGAGTTATTTGACTTAAAATTTTATATATTTAAACAAATTTTTTAAATAAAATAAATATTTAAAATTAAATTTAAAAATCAACGACGACATCAATTAAAAAACTGGGATAGTATAAGCAGGTACTCCGAGTACAAACAAATGTGCGATTCCAGCACACGCCGCCCCTGAAACAGGAAACGCGAAATCTTTGCGTAACGATGGCTGTGAGCGACGCTCTTTCACAGCAGCTTTCTGGAAAAGATTGCGGGCGCCCTTTAGGGGAGAAGATACGCAGCCCCGCGAGATACACTAATGATTAACCTCATTATTCTGTCTCTTATCACCTTCAAAGTTTACAAAACTGTTTAAAACTAATCAGTTTTTACAGTTTTTAGTGAAATTGATCTGCTTCGATTTTAACATAAAATCGGCTTTTTTAAAAAATTAAAAAAATTTAAAATATCAAAAACCGATAAAACCGATCGACTAACCTTATTCAAATTTTGAAAATTTTCAGATTTCGCGATTTTTATCAAACGAGTCCGACCGGTTTTAGATAAACCCTGTCCAGGTCCCCCATTTTCTCACGAACACCCCAGGTGAACCAGCAAATTGAGCGACCCAGCACTGCCCTTTTTGCCTGGGTCACGTGCGGCGCGTCAACCGGTCAAACCCGCCATTATCACAGGCACACACAAATACGCGCCGGGAGGAGAGAGTGCAGGGGCGTCTTGCTCCCTCCTGTCACGCTGCCGCTATAAAATCTCGCCGTCCTTGCGAGTTCCGACGGTTCCAATACTCGACTGGCAGGATGGAGCTGGGGCTGAGCTTGGGGGCGACGATGGCGGACGCCGGGAGGGACCTTGTGCTCGGGCTCGGGATGGGGATGGGTGTCTCGAGGAGGGAGGATGAGGGGGCTGAGAGGAGAGGCAAGAGCGATCGGGAGGAGGCAGCGGCGGCGCCCGCGAGGAGGGAGCTGGAGTTTGGCGCGGGGAGGTGCGGGCGTTCCTCGCCGGAGCCGCCGGCCCGGCTCACGTTTCTGTCCATGGAACCAACCCTCGGCCTCCCCTGGCCGTCGCCCGACACCGGTGAGTTACGCGATGGGTTTGTTGAACTCTGCTTTTTGCGCCGGCGCGGTGAGATCGCTGAACCTGTATATGTGATCGGCAGGGCATTTGTTGGCGTCGACGCGAGGGTTCGACGTGAACCGGGCACCGTCGTGCGCTACCGGCGCAGCGGGGGAGGAGGACGATGAGCGGGACGACGCCGGCGCGGGCGGCGCGGCTGTATCTTCGTCGTCGCCCAACAACAGCGCGGGCTCCTTCCCGACGGACTTCTCCGCGCGCGGCCAGGCGGGCACGGGCGGTCGCGGCGGCGACCGCGCGTGCTCCCGCGCCAGCGACGAGGACGACGGCGGCTCGTCGCGCAAGAAGCTACGCCTGTCCAAGGAGCAGTCCGCGTTCCTCGAGGAGAACTTCAAGGAGCACGCCACGCTCAACCCAGTAAGCGACTATAACTCGGATCGAACTGAACATATTTTGCCTCAGTTTACTGGGATTGATCTTGACGTGTGTGCGTTTTTCCGTGGCGTGCAGAAGCAAAAGCTGGCGCTGGCGAAGCAGCTCAATCTCCGGCCGCGCCAGGTGGAGGTGTGGTTCCAGAACCGCAGAGCCAGGTGCGCAAACGATGCTTCCAAACCCATGCTCCTCGTTGTAATCTGCACAAGAAACTTTAAAAAGTCTGTACTCAGCTCAGTGGATTAGTAAAAGAAGCGTGTCTTTGCAGGACGAAGCTGAAGCAAACGGAGGTGGACTGCGAGTACCTGAAGCGCTGCTGCGAGACGCTGACGGAGGAGAACCGGCGGCTGCAGAAGGAGCTGGCAGAGCTGCGCGCGCTCAAGACGGTGAACCCCTTCTACATGCACCTCCCGGCCACCACCCTCTCGATGTGCCCCTCCTGCGAGCGCGTCTCCTCCAACTCCGCCCCCGCCCCCGGCGCTTCCGCGCCGGCGGCGGCGCTAGCCCTTTCATCAGGCGGCATTGGGGACGCCGCGCCGGAGCAGAGGCCGTCATCGTTCGCCGCGCTGTTCTCGGCACCCCTTCACCGTCCGCTGGCCGCCCAACCGCAGGCGCCGGCGGGCTCCTGAGGCCAGCCGTCCCTTTCACGTCACTCCCGGCCAAGGGAGGTGGACCGTGGACCTACCTGTAAATAAGCTCACTTTTTTTTTTCTTTTTGTCTTAGCTCATTCGATTTCTTTGGGAATTTTTGTGGCTTGCCAAGTTGTTTGATCAGTGAGAATCCTAGGAGCGCTCATCTGGCCGTGCAGATCGTACCGTGAACGGCCTGGATGCTTAAAAAGGATGTTGCTCTACCCATAGTACTCCTATTATGTTGGCGTCAAGAGCGAGGCCATGATTCTTATTATTGCGTTGGTACACCCTACACTAATGGCCCAGGGACCACGCTCTTGGGCAGATTTGTGAAATCATGACGCCCATCGATGCGGTCTTGCCGGAGTGACCCTCCATTTTCGCCTAGTTTTTCGGCTACTTATTGTCGTTGCAAAGCTTATTTATGTTCTGATCCGTCCCGGTTCCCAGTTCCCACTCAAATGAGGTTTCGACGAAAAGAAATGTTTCTCCGAAACAAGCACCGATCAGAGAACGGTGGAGCACCGACCGCGACAGTTGGTTGTGTACAGTCGAGAGCACAGAGAAACGGGGGGGGGCCTGTCATCAAGGGCGGGGGCACCAACAGGACAGCCGTGGTCCTCCCCATCCTTCCCCCATCTTGTTGCCTGCGCGTCGAACGAAGCCACTTGTGAGTCCAACATGATTGCGCCATGAGTGCTGCAGCTAGTGGCCGTTTACGCGTTCTCGGATCCTTCTCCCGTCTCGCGGGCGGTGATCCGAAAGCGAGGCCACGAATGATTTCGGGTCGCTACCACCGTTCACCGGCGTCCGCGTCTGTGACTGCCGAGAAAAGCGACGCCGATGGATCGTGGCAGCATCCCCATCAATGCCCTTCTATAAACTGCCCTCGGGCTCGGGTGGGCTGACCGCGGCGGTGGCCAGCGATAGGCCGCCGTCGCAGGCGTCGGACGGCGACCCGGCATGGACGGAAGACTTTGGCGCGCGCCCAGCCACCATTCATTGCGTTGCCGCTGCGCGGCGATTAAAGCCTGGGTCTTCCGCGGTGGGCTCGTCAAAAATCGTCAAGCACTTTTACTTTCGGGCGTTAAGGATTCAGCAGTGAATGAGTGGAGGTAGTGGTCCAACAGCGCATGAAGATGACCGTGCCGCCGGGGCGCTTCTTGATGGTAACGGGGCGTACCACCGGCCGTCGGTGAAGTGCTATAGTAGAGTCTACAAATTCGCAGAATTTACGTAGAAATTATGTAAAAATTTCATAAAATCAATTTAATTTCATAAAAAAAAATATAAAAATAAAAAAAAATTCTTTCAGAGTTCTGAGAGCAAATTTTTTTTCTTCGAACCATGTGTACCAGAGACAACTTACATACATCCGTCTTCGGAATTCTCCATGCCATGGCAATTAATTTTAGTAGCAGTACTCTAGTGAGAAACGTTGGCTTTCTTCTCTCGCACCAATAATTTGCCGGCCGGAACGAAACGCGCAGATCGTCAGCAACCACCGACGGCGAAAGCGGCAGCACGGAGGCAGCGCTGATTGGGAGGTTGCGTCGTGTCTCCTTGCCGCGCTCTGGGATGTTCCCTGCGCGGCTCGCCACTTCCTCCTGTTCTGCCTGCCCCGTCTCCCCAGTCCCCACCCCACCTGCTGCTGGTGTTCTGGTTTGCGACAAGCAAGTGGGGTTAGCAGCGCAGGTCTGAGTGTGAACCTGCCTGATGTGTGATGTCCCTTTCCAACGCTCAGTCCATCCACTCGCTGATGACCTTGTCGTCTCTAATACTTCTTCCCTTTGTCGTCTCTAATACTTCTTCCCTCTCGTTTATTTTGAAGCTAAACATAAATATTAAAAAAAATAAAAAAATTGAGATGTTATGAAACAAAGAAGAGAGATATGGTGAAAATGTATTAAAAAAAGAAAAAAGTGTATCAAAAAATGAGAAAAATTTGAGAAGCTCAAAATAACTTATAATTTGAGACGGAGTGATTACTAAAAACACCTTAGTAGAGGTGATTCATGATCGCAAATTTCGGTTTGATAACTCGGTGAGGAAATATATGTTCTCCAGCTATTCAGCTACATCAACAGGTATTTTTCTAAGGTGTCGGGATAATATACCCCGAGTACGTACAGATTGACTCTACAACGCGGCTCACTTACGGTCCACGATTCAACGGCCCACCAAAAACTTCACGAAGGCGATTCGGCCTCAGCGGTCGGAAAACCTCATCAAGATCTGAAGACGAAGTAGGCGTGATCGTCCCGACCCCTAGCGGTTAGGACCCGAGCTATCGGGATCCTAGCGGTCGAGACTTGCCCGCCGACCGCTAAAAAGCAATTACTACTTCAACAATCACACCGATTCAGAATTCCTGACAATGGACAGTTACGCAAAAAAGATAAGCTTTATAGAAGATTTTGCAACTAACCAGTTGAACGAGAAACAGCCCACCAGGCTATAAAGCTGAACAGTAAAGCAACCATGTTCCCTCAGTGAACATGCGTATAAACAAGAGACGCCAACCGTCTGTTCCAAATGAGAGAGAGCATGATTCACTAGAGACCGTGGCCATACCTGTCAAAGAGTCACCTGTTTTCGTAGGCGACAAGACGCTCAAACTATGGTCTGGTCATCCCAACCATGATTCAGTCAAGCCAACTCAGATCCGACCCTATAAAAGAGGTGTCTGGGTGATTAGCTGAGCAAAGAGTAACGAGTAAGGAGAAGAACAACAACACACATAACGGGCTACCACCACCTGTAATCACCCTCAACACGCGTGAGTTCGGAACTCTCGATCAGTTCGGAGTCCTTGCACATTGTTTTTTCGTGTTCTTGAGATTCATACGATCGATCTCTCGTCTCTGAACGTAGGATATTACGCTTCGAGGCGGTCCGAACGAGGTTTATCTTTGAGTCTCCTTCGTAAACTAGGCCATCGGATTAAAAAACGCACGATTTCTCGTTCGATCATATAAATTTACTGTACCGATATACAAAACACCGACACAAAGTGAACTTTCTAGTCCAACTCGATCGAAGAACATGCTAGTATACGGAATGTAGGATACATGCGCATGTACGTACCTACCTCGATCGGTTTTCGCCCGTCGCCTACGTATGTCAAACCTGTCCACATAGTATATATTCCTTCACGAAGGAACAGAGAAATTAAATAACTGTTTTTTGGCCGAACAGGAACAGGTATTTCTTTAACGACGACCAGCCGTGCAGATCCCGATCCTCCGGTTGATCTCCCTGCGAGTGGAGTAAACTACAGTATTAACGAGGTGCCGGTTAGTTTAAGACCAGTGACGGCGTGCGGTCGTGCAATCAAGGGTGCATGCCTAGTTACAGACAGCATGACCATCAATTAGCATACTCATGCAGCAGTGTTGAGTGTGCTGGAAAGGAAGTTTTTTTTTTCATGACGACACGCCCTTTCTTTTTGTAGACTTTCTTTTTTAGAGCAACTTGCAGCAGCTATCTTCTTTTTTCCATGCACATAAAAATGCCGACCACGCACGACAAGAAAAAGGTCATTGCCTCATCTCATGCATGCAGTCATCAGATTAGGAGACCCGAGGCAGGGCATTATGGTAGGCCCAATGCATCAGCGACCATACTACATGATTGATCGAGGCCTCATGGCTTTCCCAAGGAAAGGATTCTGACTCTCTAGGTAGAAACAGTTGCCTCCGTGAGCTGAAGGGTGAGAAAAGTGGAACCGGTTCGGTCCTTCGTGGGCAGTGCGACGGTGCCGTCGCCGCTGCTTCCCTGGTCCACAGGCAGTGATGGTGGTGGAGTGCACTGTCCACCTCTGCTCGTCAGTGTGTTCCAAGAAAAGTTTTTTTTATTGTTTTCTTCTTTTGCATTAATCGCGCTTGGTTGAATGTCAGTTGCAAGTTCTCGATCAAATTTTATCTGCACGCTAGAAAATTCGTCTGGCTGAGATTCCTTTTCCCTGGAATTTGCAAAAGGGAAAGTCAACCGTGCCCTTTCCACGAACCAATACTTTCGACAAGCGAGGTGACATCTAAGTAGTCCTCTCTCCATTCTTACTAATTAATGTTATCGTATAGTTAACAAGTTTTTCACTTTTACTTATCATCTTCGCTTCTCGATATATTTTTTTTACTTTCAATACATTTTTTCTCTATCTTTCTCCTCTTTGTTTTCATCATATATCATATTTTTTACCATCATTAATTCTGTATCCGCACTTAAAATGACAAGTATTTAGGACCGAGAGAGTACAATAATGTACATCGACCTGGCGCAGAGGGCAAACCTTTTTCTTCCTTCGGCGTCCCGAATTCCATCTCGAAACGGATTGACAGGAACGGGATTCTGCACCCGACAGCAACACGAACCTGTTCTCCTTCGGGGAGCCATGTGAACCAGGTCAAATCGGGGCGGGCGATCGATGCCGGTGCCCTCTCGGCGAGGGCTTGACTCCTAAGCCCAGCTCCAACCGCATCCGTGAGATTCCCGCACGTCGTAGGCGACTTTTGCTTTGGCTTCCAGTGATCCAACCGGGAAAACGCTGTGGTGCAGACTGATAGAGAAGGCCGTATGTCTTGTCCACTCCTCCCCGTACGGCTCGTGCTGTGGAACACTGGTACGTATAGTACTAGTAGTATACGCTAGAGGCACACCTGGTATTCATTCAGTAGTTTCACCGTAACAAATTATGATCAGCAAACACTGCATACAGAAGATTATGCCTTCATTGTAATGCAACAGCATACCAGTTTGCTCGACCGTTAGTCCGTTACCTTCATCTTCATGAACATGGACTAAATAGCTTCTGAATATTCTTACTGCCAAACACGAGAGAGAATTTCGTCCCTGTTTAGATATAAAATATTTTTGGCAGCCCACAGGGAAAAAAATGCCCAGATTTGTTAACAGATTCAATCCTCCAATAGAGCAATCCAATAAACCAACTACCAGAGAAGGATGCAAACTCTGATAGCATAAATGGGCCGCTGGGCTCATTACTGTGGCTGCGCGGATGATCCAGCGGGAGTTTCTAGTGGGCCAAGATTCCTTCCATATCAGAATTTTATCAAATTTCATCAGGGATATTTTCATTAAAAGTCAATAAAAGTCAGCCGGCCATCCAGCAGAATCGGCACATTTAAGCCATCAGTTCACTGACGAAAGAACCAACCAACATTGCACTTACAGGAAGCCAAGAAGGCTATTACTAGTATTTACTATCCAGCTCCAGAAATGTCCAAAATTATATAACTACGAAGTCACATTCCAAAGCAGAAATCTGGTCCACCGTTGGTGGCAGAAGAGTTCAGCCCCCTCATGACAGGCCCATTACTCTCCCGGTGGCAGTGTCGATGTCAATCTCATAGAAGCAGGGTCTTGTAGGGAGCCCGGGCATTGTGCTCATGGTGCCGACGAGCGGGTAGATAAACCCAGCTCCTATGCTGGCCCTCACGTCTCTTATAGGAAGAACGAAGCCAGTTGGCGCGCCCTTCATAGATGGGACGTGTGAGAATGAGTACTGAGTTTTTGCCATGCAGATGGGGAGGTTGGAGAAGCCTTGTTTGGTGTACATCTCAGTCTGCTTCTCAGCCTGCAGGTCAAATCAAAGAGGAGTCAGCAGAGCAAAGCAAAAGTTTACGACTTACATGCGCTCAGCATATAATTTCAACGTGCCAAAGCGTGGGGACAATTCAGTAGTGTGTCAATGTCTCTCTGAGACTCTTAGGTGGTCATCAGTATAATTAGAATCGAATATCAAAGACGGCGCCATCAAAAAGAATATCAAAGACAGATGTATTTGCTAATATTTAGTCGTGTTTAATTTATCTTCTACCAATTCCCTGATCACTCTTGGTGCTTGGTTGATTTGGAAGCAGCGAAATGATGGGGTCTTTAACAATGTTCAGCCTAGCGTGCAGCGCACTCTGTGTCTGATTAAGGAGGAATGCCACCTCTGGGCACTTGCTGGAGCTAGAGAGCTGGCATATCTGTTCGATGATGTTGCCTAGGGTGCGTCTGTCTGTTTGTGTGTGTGTCTGTCGGTCTGTGGGGGGTGTTTGAGGGTGAGGGGTGTGGTGTGTTGTATTGTGTTTCTCTCTTCTTTAATGAAATGATACGCAGCTCTCCTGCGTTTTTGGAAAAAAAAAAGAAGACACATAGCAGGCTGCCAGAGTTAAGGATTTACCTGTTCAGAGTATTCAACGCCACTAGCACCATAGAACTTGGCTATCGACGCAATCTTCTCTTTTATACTAGATTCCAATGGATACAAAAATTTCAGAGGCTCTGCCTGGCTTTCGCATGCTCGTTGAACTGCCATACCAAGGTCAACCTGAAAAGAAGTTAAAATGGCATGATGCTAGGCTGCTTCATACGTTTCTGACATTCATACTGTTCTTCAGCTCTCTAAGTAGCATCTATCACACAGTACCTCTCTAAGTAGCACCATGGTTAGTTAACTTGATCTTTGTTTTGACATCATGGTAAAATTCTCAGCAAACATCAGTACTAAATTTTTTCCATATTTTAGGTAAAAAATATATACAATAATTGAATTGATATAGAAGGCAAGGCATGTACCCTATATTAGGAATACGAGTATTTTGAACTAAACAGATCAGCTATCTGTATTCCAAATATTTACAATTTATAGATGAAAAGAACTTACCGCTCCTTTACCACCATGTGCATGGTGTGTGCACACAACAGCATCAAAAGCACCAGCAGCCATAGACGCATTTCGCGCAGCATCCATTTCTGCCTCAGTATCAGTTGCAAATTTGTTGATTGCAACTACAACATTAACTCCATAACTCCTTGTGTTCGATATGTGTTTAGCAAGATTGACACATCCAGCTTCAACAAGGGCCACATTTTCACTGACATATGCATGATCTAGAGGCTTTCCAGCCACAACTTCTGGGCCCCCTCCATGCATTTTAAGAGCTCTAATTGTGGCCACAATAATAGCACACTGTGGCATCAAACCACTATACCTACATTTTATATCCATGAATTTCTCGGTTCCAATGTCAGCGCCAAAACCAGCCTCAGTAACTACAAAGCCACCCTTCCCAACCAATTTCAAAGCAATCTTATCAGCAACTATTGAAGAGTTTCCATGAGCAATGTTAGCAAACGGTCCAGCATGAACTAAAACTGGTGTGCCTTCAAGAGTTTGCATTAGAGTGGGATGAATAGCATCTTTCATCAGGACAGTTAAGGCACCGCCAACACCAAGATCATCAGCAGTAATTGGCTCCCCTGACTTGCTATTCCCAATCACCATTCTTCCCAGCCTTTCTCTCATGTCAGCAAGGGAAGTTGTCAGAGCTAATACAGCCATTATCTCGCTAGCCACTGATATATCAAAGCCTGTTTCTCTCACCATACCTTTTTCGTCAGGGCCTTGTCCAATAGTGATTTTCCTCAGGAAACGATCATTGGCATCCATCACCCTTCTCCATGTTATGGACTCAGGATCAATATCAAGCCTTGCAAAACGCCTAACTTCATCTGGTGTAAGCTCGTTTGGATCTGTCTTTGAAATGCCAAGCTTTGCTAAACGTCTGAGCATGACATCAGCAAAGCGCCTCTTGCTTTCTTTATTTGCCGGGCACAACCTATTGAACAGAGCTTTGTCTGACTGAGAAGCTTCATGGAAGATCCTTGTATCAATAGCAGCAGCCAGAAGATTGTTTGCAGCTGTAATTGCATGGATATCGCCTGTCATATGAAGATTAAACTCGTCCATGGGAATAACCTGGCTGTAGCCACCTCCAGCTGCACCTCCTTTGATTCCAAAGGTAGGTCCTTGTGATGGTTGGCGTAGGCAAGTGATAACCTACAGTGACAATAATACATCAATTTTGTAAGATGATTTATGCATGCTCTTGAATGCATAGTTATTCTTAGTTATGTAGTTTCAGAACCACATATAATTGTCTCTGATAATCAGAATGACACAGCAAGCCTAACATGTGCACGAAATGTAAATGAAAGAATCAAGCGTGCAAACAGTATTCATTGCCCTTGTAAATTCGTCACTATTCACTACCGAAGTGCCAGCAGATTGCCTTCTAGTACAATTCAGTCCAAGAAGGCATAAAAGAGTTTCGGTTTCAGACAACTAGTACCATCAGCGGGCCGTAATGCCGAATTCAACAACAGAGAGCAGCACTAGTACTAGTAGTATAGCAAATCAGAAGTCACAAATTTGCTCGTACGGAAAAAACCAACCCGCTCCAGATCCTATAATCGACGATCGAGCAAATAAATGTAGCTGTAAAAATCTCACCTTTTTGTCAAGGAACGCCCCAAGGGCCTGGCACAGCCCGACGGTGGTTGTCGACTTGCCCTCCCCGAGCGGCGTCGGCGTGATGCCGCCCACCACGACATAGTACCCGTCCTGCTGCTCCTTAAGCCCATCAAGAACAGACAGCAACACCTGCAACCAGCACGCGACAGCCGCTCAAGATCCGATCAAGCATCATCAGGCAGTCAGCGACACCCAGGAGTCCAGAACCAATCAAGACCGCACCTTGGCCTTGTACTTGCCGTAGAGGTCGTAGTGCTCGGGCCGGAGACCAAGCTCGGCGGCTATGTCGGCGATCGGGAGCGGCTCGACGGAGTTGGCGATGTCGATGTCCGCCGGGACCGGCGAGGTCACGTCCAGCCTCCGGATCGTTGGGCTCGGCATCTCCGGCAGAAGGACCGGCGGCGGCAGCGACGCGACGGCGGAGCTGGATCTCGCGACAACCCGATCGCGTGCGCGGCCGGGTCCGGGAGGGGCTGCGGGATGCTGCTGCAGCGAGTGGCGGTGGTGCTCGTGCGCTGAGGCTCGTGGAGACGATACAATTTGGGGGAGAGGATTCTGCTGGCTCACGCAATTGTTTATCGCGCCCAGCCTCCTCGCCGCCCTCGCGTCAGGACGACGGCGGCACAAGACAATGGCGGATAAAGATTTCGGATAATTGAACGGTGGGGCAGGCAGATCCATGTCACGGCTCCCCAAATTCTCCCAACCAATAGTGGAGGTGCGCAAACCCAAAATGCCACGAGTATCTTTGACTGCAAAGCAATGCGGGTTTAGAAAAAAGATGACGCGCGATTAAACTCGGAACAGGAAAATTCTGCGACCAGAACAAACAGCCCCTGTTCTTGGACTGCTATACACTGAAACGCATTGGCGTTGGGGGCGAATGGGGGAAGGGTCTTGGCCTCGGTCTGGTGCTCTCTTTATCATGAAACGGATGGATGAAAGACGGATTGCAATCTAGATGAGGGTTCTTGCGGAGCTGTGGATGTGAGAGCCGGCCACGTCTGTGCGGATTTATAGCTGACCTTGCTCGGGTCACTCGTGTCCCAGTTCATGAGTATTGTGTGTGAAATTCAATAGAAGATTGAGAAATGAAAGATGGATTTCAGATTAGGAAATAAATAGAAGATTGAGATTGAATGAGGTGGAGGAATGAATAGTTCAAATTTCTTCCTTGTTTCCTTTTTTTCAAACCCTTTCCCAAACTCATCTTTTTCCAAACAGCACCTTATGGTTTTCATCTTGGATGCATCAGTTACACTACAATATTCTTGTGAAGAACATGCTTAAGAAGGCATTCTATGCTAAGATGGAATGTGAACATTGAACTTTCACTGGTTAATTGTTATCATCAAGACAAGAATTTTAGTTAAAAAAACAAGCTAAAGTTAATATGAGAATGCGTGGAGTAATGTCTATAAAATTAATTTGGTATATGGCATTACAAATTTTTAAAATTTAAGATTTACCATCTGAGTTCACGTATCATCCACTTGCAGGGGTGCAAATGCCACATCAGTGGCATATCTCCAAACATGAAAATTTGTAATATAATGGTCCGGTGGGCTTTGCCATGTCACCAATCTTCCTCTTTTTTTCTTGGCGTCACAAAATTCTCCACAAAATACAAGTACACCCCAAGTATTCAAATACACAAATCAAAACTCCATAAAATTTCTTGAGAAATGAATCCATACAACTCGGATTTGAAGCCACTTATATACAAACAAAACAAACCCATAATCGATAAAAAAATGAAAGAATGGTAACCGCTAGGCAGTAGTAGCATAATCTTTGTTTTTATAGACCGGCAGCATGCACACTCTTCTGCAGTCTTCTTAACAAAAAGGCACAATCAGCCCGCAAACCCCCTAAAACCGTGTTACCATCAGTCGTCCTTCTGGTGAGCGAGCACGGGCGACGACCTCTTCGTCCCGGCGTCCACGGCCACGGGCGAGAGCTCCCCGCCGGGCGGCATGTCGGTGTCGGTGAGCAGCGCGACCATGCGGCGCGCGCCGAGGGACGGAGCCTGGCGGAGGCGTTTGTCGACCCTGCTGGTCCGGGAGAAGACGGTGGAGGACTGCGCCAGGATGAGGTAGACCAGCGCCTGCACCAGCACGAACACGCCCACCTTCATCAGCGCCGCCGGCAGCTCAGCCTCCATGGCACCAACAAACGGCAACACCATCAACTTCGTCGTCGCCTCGATCGAGCTTCCAACCAAAGCCGCCGCCGACGACTCCTTTGCCTCGCGAGGAAATTTTCTTCCGTGGGAAAGAAAACTGAGCCGAGAAGTTGTCTGTGAGGCGAAGCGGCGGGAGCGGGCGCGATTATATAGAGCAGGGCCGGAGTGACAACGGCGACCGAGCCACCGGTTTGACCGTGGCCGGGAGCCGGGCGTGCGGTCGTGCGGAGATGCTTCGTCGTCGCCAAGTTGCCGGGTTCGGTGACGGTGCAGCCAAACCTGTTTAAAAAAAAACCGTGAATCCCACGAGTTGAAAGCTTAAGAGTGTGTCGTGTCCCGATCTGCTGTCGATCGCCGTGACGGATGATGCTGGCTGCGCAGACGGACGGATGCTTCGCACTGTGACCGTGACGTGTTTGCGGTCAATGGAACGGTTGGAACAGGTCCTGCTGCTGGCTGTCCCGGATATAAGATTAGAATGGCGGAGGTCGCTGTTCCAGCTGAACGAAGCAGGTCCGTTTGAGCTCGTGCCGAGAGCAGGAAGCGTCGTGGCAAACTTGTTCACAGTTTTGTTTAATTCGCACGCGAGTTTCTACTAGTAGTAGATCTAGATGTACATATGGTTACATCTCCCCCCAGACTCGCTTCGATGGCGAATCTAGGCGCCTAACAAAGATACAAGCAGTACTACTACTTTCTGATGCAGCGGTAGCTGATTCTAGATGACCCATAAAACCTACTTCTCAGACTTGGATGAAGACTTCGCATCCAACATCGGCCCCGTCTAAGATTCAAGTTGCCCAATGCAGGCATTTTTTTTTTTTTGCTGAACTGACCTTTTTCTCTAGATGAAGGATTATAGACGACTGCACTGCAAGTACTGGCCACTGTTTTGAGATTGCGCTGAATCATAACGTGCATGTTAGCAGCTGGTCAGCTGCTAACCTAATCCATTCGAAAGAGACATCGCCTTTCGAACAGATTTTGACAATCTTATTTTGTCATTCATTCATTTAAGTGATCCTTCAAGCAATTTCACAGATCCTTTGTAACTTACAAAATGGGCATCACTGTGAACGAGTGAAGTGCCCTCCGTTCTTATATTGTTGTGTTAGGGCACCAGTGGCGGAGCTGGACGGAAAATTTAGAGGGGGGGGGGGCGACCAATCCATTTTTCATCGTAGTTCACTTTATCTCCAGTGAGGGTGACCCAAAATTTAGACCGTCCATCCTATGTACGCCGTCACGATCTCCTTCTTCTAGAGCGGCCGATGTGATATCAGTGTGTTGTCTATCACAGTTCACAGCTAGGTCAAACGATAGAGTCGGACGAGATCATGTCTCATATCTCCTCCACACCGTCGGAGCCACCACGTTAGCTAGAGGTAGATCATTTTTTTGATCGATGAATGGGCCGAAAACTCATAAAGTGAACTAAATCCCTCCTCTATCACTCCAAGAATTTTTTTTCTAAAGTAATTGCTCATTATATTTCTAATGTTAGTCATGGTAATTGGTCGCTATATGTCTAATATTATTTACTATAGATATTTTATTAAAAAAAACTTAGTTGCACTTTGGCGGTTAAAAATTTGTCACTATATGTATATAGTGATTAACAAGTGTATATGTTGGTTGGTAAAATTATAGCAACTATGGAACCTTTAATTGCATAATATATAGCTTTCAAATTAAAAAATAGAGTTTCATTCCGAAAGGCAATGAAAAAAAGGCATTGACTTGACTAAAAAAGTAGATATAAAGGGAGTAAAAACAAAATATATTTACCAACTAACGATTATACGCATTGGTCACTAAAAATGTATGTTTAAATAAAATAAAATCTTGATCACTATTTATCAATATTTAGTGAACCAATTTCTTAATCAATAAACTCAGCAAAAAAACTCTATTTTCTTATAATACTTTTTATATTATTAGTAGTATAAATGAATTAGAGGGGGCCAAATTAAGGGTCTTCTTAAAAATTTCAAAAGTTAGGGGGGGGGGCATGTCCTCTGCCGCCCCCCCCCCCTCAGTTCCGCTACCGGGCACTAAATTAAGCTAATTTTTTTTAATAAAATTTGTTTCCTAATGATAACAATTTAAAATAAAGGGAGTCAATGCCTCTGTCTTAGTTTCTAATGGTATGTTTGCCCTTCTAATATTTCAGTTTATACTATTGTGCTTTTTTTTAAAAAAAATAACAGGTATGTTATGTAAGATTTTGTTACCGGTTGAGCCGTAGATATAAAGGGCGTTGGCTTGATCGATTTTTGTGAAAACTATAAAAAACACTATAGTGAATTGTAAAAATTGTTATAAAAGTAAAAATCAAATTTTGAAGTCAAAACCGATCATTTTTTCGGTTTACTAATTATTTTTTGTAGTTTAGGGAACGATTAAACCGAATAGTACCGGTTTCACAAAACTGACCGGTTTCTGAACCTTGAGGTACTCACTGCATGTGGGTCCCTAGTGTACTGATCGGATTAGCTGTGGGCAAGCGCAACTTGGCAGCCTACCTACCGCCGGCGTTCGCGTAACCGGTCCTTGGTACCGACCGACGGAAGACAACCACGCCGCCGGCGGCACCAGGTAATTCCCCACCCTTTCTTCTCTTTTCGTTGCTCGGCTTGATTGGATCCGGCGTTTCGCAACCAGCCCACTCGAAAATGACATGCTAGGGCCTAGGGCCCAGGCGCACCGGCTTCTACGGCGAAGTCGCCTGCGCGGAACGCCGCCAAAGCATCCAGTCGAGTCCGCCGCCTCCCAACCTCAACTCCTCGGCGCCCACACGCCATATCTGACGGGCACGGCACACGGCGCCTCACTCGTCTCGCGATCTAGATCAGCGTTGCCTATCGGATGGCAGCCGCTCCTTGAAGTACTCTGCCGCCGGGCCGTGATCTCAACCCAACTGGGCTGTCTGAAGCAGCTCGTCGCTGCAGCAGCAGCTTTGTCCCTTCTCGTCCTGCGTTAACCTTAGAAATGTCTGGTTTCTGTAGCCTTATCTGAATGAGTAAATCATTAGAATTGGTTAATTGATCATACAGAACAGTGTTTTCGTCCTACAACTAAGTCCAGAGTGTTAAATTGCTACTCCTGCACTGTTGTGGTTGCGTTATGACTGAGCTGCTTAGTTTCCTTTTGCACCGCTTGAGGCCCTGATATTGAAGCCTAATAGCTTTCCCTCAGAAATCAAGGGTAATTACCAAGGACTAAGACCATATTGAGTGTTTGGTCAGTAATTAGTCCTTTCCTCTCTTTTTATTACTCAATGGTGTAACAGTTGATTTGTTCTCCCAGACCATTTCATAGCTGTACCTTTTAGGTGTAATCCAGATTTCACTTATTAAGGTCTGATACTTCTATTAGGCGTTAATTTCATTGGTTTAACAGTTTGATTTGTAGTCTCCCATACCATTTCATATCTGTACCTTTTAGGTGTTATCTACATTAGGCTTTAATTTTCATTGCTTTGATATGATGACTTGAGTTAGCTAGGAAGGTTATTCAGAATCTTTTTGCTCCTAAAGTTTTTGCACAATGAGTTACGAATGTTAAATTGATTCTACATTTGCTGAAATCAAAGGGTATTCTGAGGCCCCAATATTGTTTAACCTGTCAACAAAGGGATCAATTTTCTGTGTTTTAGTTATGTCACACTTGAATTTTCTTATGCGATTATTTTATAAGTTGAAAATGCATAAATTGGAGTCCCTAGTGCACAGTACTGTATGTTGCCAAAATTGACTCCTGGGCTGTGGTTCTGGCACAAGTCATTTTCCATGTAACCTGGCCATTTTAATGCGCACAATTTTTGAGATTTATCGCGGTTGAATGCAAATACACGATTACTACTATGATGTGCAAACTGATGTTTATGGTTCCCATAATTGTTGGATTTTTGTTGTGCAGCAAGGATTATGGATCCGAAAGAGAAACAAGAGACAAGTAGCGGACCACCACCGCCGCAGTTGAACTGCATAAAATGCTTTGATGCATTGTGGTTCTGCTATTCACCATTCCACCAGATGCAGAACTACTACCGGCATGGGGAATTTGACAACTGCTTTGGCAAGTGGGGCGCACTTGTCGACTGCCTATCTCTCAAGACGAAGCGAGTGGCAGAGGTTGAGGAGATCCTCATTGCACCGGAGAAGGCCAAACCGCACATCTGGACTTACCGGACAGTTGACGAAGCATCAGCGCACTGGTGGCAGATGTACAAGCATATGGTGATGATGTCACCACCACTACCAGGTGCTGCATCTCCTCTGAAACCTGATAGTTCCTGAGCATTGGGAGTAGGGTATAAGTGCAGTTTTCTCAAGATTTGGACATTAACTAGTACATCTTGAGAGATGGAATCATGCAATTATAAAGCACTGATGAAGAATGAAAATTTGAATGCTTCCGCCCTTTTTTTAAAAAAAACTGAGAGCACAGGGCTGGATAAAGCTGTAGTTGTGTTTTGTTTCATTGCTTGGACAAACTACAAACATGTGATTCATGTCATGCGGAATGCCTGTAGTGTGTAAAAGAGGGGAAACATTTGAAGATTGCAGTAACATGTGTGCACTCAGCCTTCTTGTGGAGAGATGTTTTAGATCAATTAACACCACTCTTCTGTTAGTTGCTGGAGTAGCCGTGCTACTTTTTATAGGATTTTCAGCAAAAATCTTCACTATCTTTTGCTTCCGAATTCCATCCAGTTTTGACAAAGGTCTGCTCCGGAGTACTGAAGTGCTGAACAGTCTGAAGCCTGGACACAGCAGCACCTTCGAAATCCGCTGAATATTGCTACCTTTTGTTCCGTTTCCACTTTTTGAAATTCCCTAGTTTTCTACATTTGAATGTGTTTGTAGTCTCCTGCTCAACCGGTTAAAGAACGCAGTCCCGTGGGGCAAGGACATGGACTTATCAGTTTATTAACTGGAAGCTTTGTATTAGTCTCTCCATTCTAAAATATAAACATTTTTAAGTTTAGTCAAAGTCAAACTTTTATCACTGGTAGAGTATAACTAATAATATTTTATCATATAAAAATTATATATTTTTATTCATTATGAAATAACTTTTCATAAAAATATATTTTTACATTAAAAATTATGTAATTTGTTAGATATTATAAGTAAAAGTTAAAAAAGTTTCAAACTTAGAAACGGTTATATTTTGGAACGGATGTAATACTAATTATGCTCCGTTCCAAGCAGTTATCAGATTCAGAAAAAAGCGGCCATTGGCCGCATATTTCAATCGTGCTCATTATGTTGTGATATGTTTGTCTACAAAAATGCGTGATTCTACCAAACCATGACAGAAACTCATTATGCTCATGTCAGCCGATCAACTTAGCACAACCCTTAGGCTTGATGCGAATTACAAATAGATAACATGAAACATCAAAGCCAAACATAAACATCTAATTAACTAATTTAACCCTAGACCTTAAATGAAACACGGAGTCAACACACGGTCAAACTGCACTCATCGCCGGCCGGAGTCCGATTTGGTGAGGCTCCTCAGCCTTCCTAAGATCCTGACCTTGCCCTCCCACCCCAACCCTTTCCTCCCTTTCTTCGTCGGCGACTCGTCGGAGAGCTCCGCTGCCGAGTCCTCCCACTGATGAAGATTGTCAGCTTCGCGCCTCCTCACCTTCAGCTTGGCGGCGAGCTCCGTCACAGCCGCTTCTGGCTCGTCTCTGTTCCTCAGCAGCACCTCACCGACCTCGGCCGGCGTCATCTCCGCGCCGCCCATGATGGAGTCCTCTGCCGCGTCGATCATCTCGTGGTCCCTGACGTCGACGTAGCGGTGCACCATCTCCCGCATGGCGTGCGCGCCGCACGCGTCGAGGCGGACGTGCACGTCCATCCTCCCTGGGCGAAGCAGGGCAGGGTCGATGCCGTCCACGTGGTTGGTCGTGAACACGATGATGCGCTCCTCGCCACAGCACGACCACAGGCCATCAGTGAAGTTGAGTAGCCCGGACAGCGTCACCTTTCCTCGGTGATGGTCCGTACCGTTGCCGCCGGTGTCATCGTCTGAGTCGGATGAGTCGTCATAAGCGGCAGCGTGGAGCTTGCGCCTTTTCTGCAGCCTCTCGGAGGCTAGGCCACGGTCGCCGGTGAGGTGGAGGGAGCAGTCGATGTCCTCGATGACAATGAGAGAGCGGTTCGTGGTCTGGATGAGGAGCGCGCGGAGATCGGCGTTGGTGGCGACGCGTGTGAGCTCGAGGTCGAACACGTCGTACCGGAGGTGGTTCGCCATGGCGGCGATGAGCGAAGATTTGCCGGAACCGGGCGGACCGTGCAGGAGGTATCCGCGCTTCCACGGCCTGCCCGTTCGGCGGTAGAACTCTCTCCCATCCGCGAACGCCGTGAGGTCGGCGAGGAGGCGCGCCTTGAGGCCCGGGTCCAACGCCAGCGTGTCGAAGGTAGCCGGGTGGCAGAACGGCACGGACGCCCACGCCGCGGCGCCCCGGGGCGACGCTGCGTTCGTGTGCAGCCTCCTCGAACGCGACGAGCGCTCCAGGTGGTCCGCCGCGGAGGCGAGGTGCGCCAGGTACGCCGGGAGCACCGCCGCGGCGTGGCGCTTGGGAAGGCGCAGCGAGAACGCCCGGCGCTCCTCCAGCGAGTCCTGGAGCGTATCGACGTTGTGCGTCCACACGGCGCGGTGCCCATTGAAGGTGTCCGCGACCGAGTGGTTAGGCGACAGCGACACGGACGGCGGCGCGGGCGCGGCCGACGCGCCAGGCCCTCCGGACACGGCGGCGGATCGCGGCAGAGACAGCGTGAGGCGGGGAGGCGGAGGCGAGGCCAGGATCAGGGAGCGTTGGAGGTAGAGCTGGACGTGGCGGTAGAGCGCGTTGGGCTCGACGGCGGCCGAGCCGAGGAACTCCGGCACGTCGAAGTAGGAGTAGGGCGTGATCGAGTCCTGGATGGATTGCCATACCGAATGGAGCAGGGAGAGGAGCTGCGTGGGAAGGACGTTCTGCAGGATGGTGAGGAGGCCCAGGAGCGACCACATCTGCGAAAGAAACTCCATTGATGTGGGAACTGGGAACCAAGCTTGCAGCTTTGCTCTTGCTCTAGGCTAGCTACTTGGGTTTTGGAATGGCTCTTTCTCGTACCAGCAGCGAGTAACGAGAGTGTGTAGTGGCAGTGTAGCTTGGGTGCTTGGGGTTTGGCTCGGCTGCTTGTTATATGGAGGGAACGTCGAGGTGATGCGAGAAGGAAAGGGAAAAGTTGTTCCTCTACAAGCATGGACGACGGCATCACGCGCGCATGCATCATCCGGAGAGAAAGGTGGATAAGATGAGTGTTAGAATATTATTTGACAATCGTACAGTATCAATGCTATACCCTGTCTCCAAAGTTAAAATGACACTGTTTTACTCTGCGAGTTCAAATTATGCCCCCTCCCAAGTCCCAAGGACCCTAGAAAGGTTATGAAAAACTCAATTAGTGGAGCATAATTGTGATATGAACTCGAGACAGGCCACAGAAAGAAAAGCTTATGATTGGAACTGTAGATTTTCGAACTTTAAACATAAGAACTGTAAAAGTTCCATCGGCTATCTCATGATGCCTGCAATGTGAAGCAGACAATGGCTTGCGATGTTTGTGCTCAAGCATTAACATTAGTAAGAGAATGATTCTGAACATTTTGGGTTCAGTTGAATCCCATGAGTCACAATCAATCCCACGAATCAGTAGAGGCGTACTACTTGTATCCATTTTTCCACTTCAGAGTTTCAGACAACAAATCTGTTTAGTGCTCACTGGTCACTGATATTATTGGTAAACGGTTACTACACTTCACTGCAATTTTCGTCCAGATAACATGGAAGACAGAAACGCAGAAGTTAGTACTAACCTATAGTGACAGCACCTGAAGAACAGAGGCCTTCAGGTCTTTCAGTTCCTACCAGATTAGAGTACTATTAGTGTACACAGTTAAAAAAAATGGAGTCTTTGGTTAAAGAAGAATAAAAATGAAGAATATTTCTGCTCCGACCCAGCCGCACAACCTGCATGCATGGCGAGGAAAAAGCAGCTGAAAGCGCCGGGAGGGGGGAGAAGGTAAGGTGCATCTGCTCCTTTGCAATCTTTTGGAGGAGCCGGAGGGTGGAGGCGTCTCGGCAGCCGGGAAAGGATGTGGTGGTGGCTCTGCCCGCCCGGCCGTGCTGCCCAGGAAAGTGGTGCTGCGCGCACGTAGGAGAGGGACGAGCTGCGGAATCGAACGTTCCGTCTCCTGCACCGATGAGCGCTGGCACTCATCTACCTTGTGCTGTCTTCAGCTCTGTCAGTGTTCACTGACAGTAATGGTACACTCATGAAACATCTCGGCAATCTTTTGCATTTAGGAGAGTTCAACGCATTGAGCCTTCAAATTGTATGTATATGCCACTGTAGTACATTCTAACGCTGAGATAACGAGAGCATATATACTGACGTACCAACTCAGTTCCAGCTGAACCTGATAACCCCTTTGTTCTACACGTGGATACCGCATCGGATTCTTACGTCGAAACAAAAGTACAGTCCGGCTCTTTGTTGCCAAAGCAGCAGCGCAGCTAGGGGTGGATTAATAATTAGTATTATCAAAGGCTGGTTAGGGTTAAAGGCCCTAATTGTCTTTTGCAGCTGCCTATACTGACGACGGAGCGCTGCAGCCGCCTTTTGTCGGGGAAGGAATATATGCCGAGACGAAGGCTTCATCATTGCGAGACGGGCCTTTCCGTTGCGTGCAAATGCGTGCGCTGCATCCTTCTCTTTACCCGTTCTCGACATGGGCCGAAAATTGTTCGCAGCAGCTTGGTTCGGAGCTTAGACAGATAATGCATGTGACTGTACTCCGTTTAGTCTTGTGCTCTCTGCCACGCAATCGGCGGCTATGTAATAAAAAAAAGGAACTGCATCAAAATGAATTACTCCATTTTATGTGTTTGGTTTGGTTTTTTTTTTTTTAACAGAAGTCGTATGTTTGGTTTGTTACAATGACCCATGGACTCTGAAAACAACTGAATGATAGAAAGCACCTGTAGCATTGACAGGATACAAGACCTAGGATGCTTCCCCGCTTTTGTGCTGTCTTTCCCTCCAAAACGTGTGGTGCTTTTCTCCAAAGGACTCTTCATTCGGCATCTACACGCGGTATACTCCACACACAAGGCCGGGAATCTGATTTTGAGTGCCAGAAAAACTCTACTTTTTCTCAGCGTGTAGTAAGCTTTTACTCTCTTTTACCTACGAGCGGGCTTTTGTATCGCGTCTTTCGTTGAAACTTTTCTTTTCTTTGTTTCAAGTGCATCATGAAACCTTTGGCCTAGAATAATGAGTTAATTAGATCAGTACCATTGTAAAATGATCGGAGTTGGAAAACACCACTGCAAAAAATTGAAGCTGCCAGATACCATCGGAGAGTCCTTTGAACTGTAAATTACCATTTCGTAAGGTTTTCCGTCCAATGGAGTCTAAATCACGTTAATGTATCGGGAACAATTTTAGAATATCATTTGGCAAACTTTAGAAATTAATAAAACAATTTTTAAAAACTTAGAAATAAATTGGAGGTTACCTATACGAAGAGTTCGATGAGACGAATTTAATGGAACAACTTTGAAAAAACTTTGTAAATTTATGTAACAAGAAACTTTTGAAAATTCTAAGGACTAAAAAAAATAAAAAATTGGATTTATGTTCAACGGAAAAAAATTCTCAAAAGCAAGGAAACCTATTTTTGTTTCAATTCGACCTGCAGTCGCATATGAAATAACGGAACAACTTTACGAAAATTTAAGAATTAACGGAACAACTTTAAAAAACTTTGGAAATAAGTCGGAAGGCATTTACATGAAGAGCTCGATGAGACAAACCTAATGGAACACTTTTGAGAAAATTTGAGAATTTGAGAAATAACTTTAGTAAATTTTGGTAACTAAAGGAACAAGTTAAGAAAATTTATGAACTAACGAAACAAGTTTAATAAACTTTCGTAAACTTTAGGAACTTGAGAAACAACTTTAGTAAACTTTGGAAACTAACGGAACGACTTTAGTAAACTTTAGAAGCTCCCAGAACAAATTTAAGAAACTTTAAGAATAACTGAAAGTCAACTACACGAAGAGCTCAACGAGACAAACCTAACGGAATAACTTTAGAAAACTTGAAGAATAACTTTAGAAAATTTTGGAAACTAAATGAATAATATTAAGAAACTTTGGGAACTAATTAAATAAGTTTAAGAAACTTTAGAAATAACTCGGAAGTCATCTACACGAATAGTTCGACGAGACAAATCTAACGTAACAACTTTGGGAACTTGAGGGAGCATTTTTTAAATTTCTGAATAATTAACTGTTAAAAAATTCCAATTGCTCTTAACGTGATTTGGGCTTTATTTGGATGGAAAACTCACGACAATGGTTATTTGGATGGAAAACATCACGGCAATGGGAATTTTCAACTTAAACGAGTCTCCGATGGTATCTAGCAGCTCCAAATTTTTGTGATGGTATTTTCCAACTCCAACTATTTTTGCAATGTTATTGATCTAATTGACTCTAGAATAATTTTGTTACTGAACTAGCTAGCTAAAACCTTTTATATGCAGTATGGATGCCTGTAGAGTAGTAATATCCACGAAATGGAAAAGGTCCACAATTTTTATTGAGAGGAAAACTTCAGTTCATATAATACCATTAGTTGCAGTAAGTTTTTTTTTTTTTGTGGAGAAGTTGCAGTAAGTATGTTGATCGATGTCGATGACGCTGAAACAGCATTACCAGCGATGTTTTGGTTCTGCATTGAGGCAGCCCAATGCATTCCGTATTCCCACGTAATTCTAGCAGGCCGATGTTGTCTCGTCTGAAAATGAGCAATCCAATGGTTACTGGGCCTCCGTTTCAGAAGCCCAACAATAATACATACTACTATTCTCGATGCCTCCAAGCATAGCGCAGCTATTGACGCAAAGAACAAATTACTAAGCAAAGTATTCATATGGAAGAATGATTAAACACAAACAGAGAATACCGCTTTTCTAATAGAGAGAAGACGTTACTAAGCATTACATACTACTCCTATTTCATAAACGATGTTTACTAAGCAACTTGTTAAAATAGGCTTTATTCCAAGTTTCTAAACTGCCCAACATTACCAGCATCTCGACAGAAGTTCGAAGCTATAACCACACAAACCACTCTCACCAAATAATATCATATCAACAATATGTGCTCCTCTGTTTTTGCCTTAATACTTGCTCGGCACAATATCTTACACTTTTGATGCTGAACTGGGCAGCACGACGAAACGAATCAGTACCAGCGCAGCAGAGATTGAGAAGAGGCAGTACATCGAAATTCATTCTATCGAATCGACACTTCGACAGACTCACATCGCGCACCACGGATTTAAAAGTGGTCACGAGAAATTACAGAGTTACAGAGCATCACGCGCGCCATGCTATTTGCACGGGCACTGAGATTAGCAGGTGCGCAGAAATCAGGGGCGAAACGTCCGCGCGCGAACTTGATCTCGGCTCGGCGCTCGCGCGGTACCGTATCACCGGGTGACGAGCGGGAACCACTTCTCCCTGAAGTTGGACTGGTAGGAGACCATGACGAGGAGCAGCATGAGCAGGAGCCCGACGCCCCAGGGCGATCCTCCGGCGCGGTGGATGGAGTCCCGCTCGGGCATCGGCAGCGCCAGCAGGTCCTCGACGCGGCGCGTCCCCTCGCCCGTGGCCGACAGCAGGCGCACCGCCAGCAGCAGCGCGAGTGGGGACGCCAGGAGAAGGACGCGCGCCTGGTTCGCGAACGACTCCGCGGCCGATTCGTAGCTCGTGTACCACGAGAAGCCCAGGAAGACGAGCAGCACCAGCAGGAAGAAGCACAGCTGCAGCGGCGCCGACGAGCCCCCGCCGCTGTACGAGTTCCCCATCTTGCTACCGATTTCTGTCTGGATTCTTTTCCGGGGTGGATTTATCAAGCGACTCGCAGGCGATCTTGATGCGGCGGTGGAGGCTCTGGTCAGCTCATTTATAGGCGGAGCGCGCGGCACGTTGCTTCGCGCGGTCAGCCAGTGCGGGTCAGTGCCACGAGTGACCGACCACACATGGCGATCTCGAGCGGAAGCCACTAGGCACCCGACACGTACGCACCCGCACGCGAGGCGACCGGGCAAGCTGCCGCATCCATGCACGCGCGCACGTGGGGCCGGCTCCGCGGGAGGAGGAGGAGGAAGCGCCGACGAGGCGGACGGCGGGTTTGCTTAGCCCGAGCCCGTCGTTGCGTGCGCGCCCATGCTAAGTAAAGCGCGCGCCCCGGCGGAGTGGGAAGGTGGGGGAGACGCCTGGCATGTTGCCGCGCTGGACGGTGGTGCGTGCCTGCCTGCCTTGGTCAGCCAACCGGATCTGTACTTTTCTTTGGCCCGGTGTTCCCTGCGGTTCAAGCATGATCTGCAGGGCCTGCGTGGTTACGGATTAAAAATGCGTGATTAAGCTGGAGATGGTGCAGTAAGGATGTCTCTTTGCGGTTTTGTTCCGGAGTGATATTACAAATTACAGTGTGTTGTGGCAGAGGATAACATTTATGCATGCCAGTGGCGGCACGAGCGTGCATGCCTCTCCCATGGACATGAGATCGATGTCCATTATGGGTGGTGGTGGTCACGTGACATCCTGGCTCCTCGGGTTACATCGAGCCATCGTCCTGTTTTATAATGACTTGACGGTGTAAAATGTACTCTTTTCAGTTTTAAAACATTCACAACATTTACTCATTTCATCATCGTTCATCATTTATCTTAATTAAAATGTTTGTTCAAATATGTAAATTAGTAGTCGTATTTCAAATATCATTAAAAATAAAGCAAAGTATAATTAAGTGTATAATATTTATTATTTTTAAAAAAATAAGATGAATGATAAAGATAATATTAGAAGTCAATAACATCAATATTTTAAAACAAAAAAAAGTATACGGTACAACGTATGCAGGTCAGGTTCCTCAATGTGTTAAGCCATTGTTTGCGTATTCTTGATCGATAAAGCTCTCTCTTTCTCGCAAAAGCAGAAAAAAGAACGACGACACAAAGCTAGGCCCACATATTCATTTCGTACTCCTACATGAACAGGGTAGGCGATGGGGCTTTAGAATATTGGGCCTAGCAGGACATTCTGTCCTCAACGAAGTCATTACCTTTGTGGTGGGCTGGTCCAACAACCCGCACCAACTTTGGGCCTAACGGATATAAAACGCTTTCCAACAATCTTTCCTCGTCTCCAGAATTAGCTGCTCTAGCTATTCCCCTGTTCATTTTCATGAGCCACAGGCATGTGTGAAATATGAACAGGTTCACAGTGTTCATTTTGTGCTGATATTTTCCCCTGTAGTGATCTGATGTCACTTGACAGGTTATGTTCTGTCATGCGGATGCAGGAGTAGGGAATTTAATAGTGCACTGTAGGACTAGGATGCATGCATGCAGTGTCACGCCACTGTACGTGCCAGCGCGGAGCGCGTGGAAGGGAAATGAGTTGTGCAGATCGAGAATGATGCTGCGCACAGGCCACGCTCACGCACAAACGGTGCGCATGGGCAGGGCAAGCAGCGTCGTCGTCAATGCTCTTCTCAGACTGTTGAAAGTGCAGGTACACTGGGTAGTACAGCTTCCCGATGCAGCTAAAAAGGGTTACGATTAGTTTGTCCGGATGGAAGAAATCCAATATTTTGCATCCTGTGCGTCTCATGAATCAGTCAGCTCTGTTCTCTCTCGTTAGCTAGCTAGTAGAACTATATCATACTTTCGTTGGGGGCTAAATATTTGAGCTTAGGGATTCAAATCTGTATATTTTGTGAAATGGTGTACTGAAACTCTAACACACCTGAATGAACAGTAAAGAAAATTAAATCGGCAACAGCAAAAAAGGAAGAATGCATGAAGAGTAAGAGAATAAGAAGATCAAAGAGTCATCAACACGCCTGTTTCACGATCGATCGATCTCTTTCAAGTTCGCCTTCATCCATTACCGCCCACATTTCACAAAGAAATTGAAAGCGATTAGTTCAACTAACTTAGAAAAAAACTCTCTCTTGCCGAGCGTCAGATCACTACCTAAACGAATTCACGAGCTAAAGGGGAAAAAAAAAAAAAACAGTTGTTCCTTAGGTTGCCGGAACGGAGCACGAAGCCGCTGATGATCGCGCGATTGACCGCGCGCTGATTTGTTCTCTTCTAGCGAGAGTCGTTAGACTCTTTACAACTTACAAGGTGAGATCCAAACTCACATTATCTCTGTTCTCTGCCGCGTCTCCGCGGCGGCGTTCGTGCCGTGATGACGCTGACGAAGAGGACGTTGACGACGGTGATAATCGCAGGTCGCCTCGTCCTTCTCCTGCAGCAGTTCCTCTTCTTGCTGCTTCATCGATTGCCTCCTCGTCGCGCCGGGCCAGAGACAGGGACGTCGCCCGGTCTTGGCGAGGGGCCAGTGGCGCGGCCACGTTTACGGCCGGGACCCGCCACAGCGCGGAAGCCGGCAGCGGACTACCGTTGATCGGCTGCGACGGGGAGCCGGCTCCGCCGTAGTACCTGGGAACCACCAGCGGAGAAGCCTGCGGGTGGTGGCTGGACCACGAGGGGTAGTGCGCCGGCGGTCCCGGCGGCGGCTCATACCGCGCCATGCCGAAGCGGTGGTGGGGGTAGCTGTTGAAGGCCGGGTACGCATGGGCGCCGGGGTAATGGGCGTGCATGGCCATGCTGCTCTGGTACTGCGCGCGCTTCGCGTGCTGCCGCTCCCGCTTGTGCGCGTTCTGGTGCCCGCCCAGCGCCTGCGACGTCGGGAAGTTCCGGCAGCAGTAGTGGCACTCAAACTTGCGCCCCCCACCGCCGCCGCCCGAGCCCGACCCCGTCGCCGCCTGGCCCGGGGCGGTGCTGCTGGCCCCGGTACCGTCGCTGGTCGCGGTGAAGGACGTGGCGGCATCAGGCGGGACGTCGAAGCCGAACAGCCGGATGGACGTGGGGTTGGAGCCGGACGCGGACGGCGGCTTCGGCCGCACGAACGGGAGCTGCGAGAACGACTCGATGGCAGTGTCGGGGATGTTGCCGCCACCGTGCTGCGCATCCTGCTCGCTCATTGCCGTCCAACAGCGCTTAGGGTATGGGAAGAATAAGAGAGCGGAGGGGAGGGAGGGCTACACAGCCATACGGCCGCAGGAGTTTTTCTCTCCAGCCCCAGCTGTTTCTGTGGCGTATGTTGGCAACTTGGCCTGGAGCTCCGCTCAAGTATTGGGTATTGCCTGCTAAAAAGGGTTAAATTCGGTGCGCAGGAACGGGACCAGTTTTGGGTATGGTTGACAGGGAAAGTGTTCAATACTCTGCCTGTTCAGATTTGTTACACTCCTCGCCTAGATCCGCCTCCTTGATCTGTTCGACTACAATTTAGCATGATGTTTTTGTCATTCTCTTCTTCTTCTTAGCACTGCTATCAACCGTGACACCACTGCTATCTCTAGATATGACATGCCCTACCCTAACCTACTATATTTCATCACCTCTTAAAGAAAGAGTAATAAATTCCAAAAACTACAACTATATGTACCATTGTATTAAAAAATTACAACTTTTGATTTTAAATTCAAAAAACTAAGACTATTTTGATTTGATTATTAAAAAACTACATCTTTTATGTTTGGTCTCACATATCAGTCTTATAAAATGAATAAAATGAGTAGTAGTTACTCTGAAGCTTACATGTGGGTCTAGACATTAAAGTTGTAGCAGTACGATAAATTGGTCAAAATATTTGTAATTTTAAATATTGACATCAAAAGTTATATTTTTGTGCTACAATAATATAAATAATTGTAGTTTTGCAAAATGTACTCCTTGTGAAACACACATCGCCTCTAGCTAGCTTGAGTGTGAATCTTAAAAAACCTCGTTGGGTGAGAAATGTTAGTACTTTTCTAAACAACTATAGGTGACAGTGATACAAGAAAATATGCTCTTTTCACCCTTTCTTTCACGAAAGCATAAGACCACCCACAATGTTGAGCGGTTCCTGATCGGCCACGTCAACGCACGAGGCACCGGTGCCTTTTTCTCTCTGACTCCACAATGGTAGCATTGGTGCTCCTCGTTTTTGATGCTCAGTAATTTTATCTAGGCCTTCTAGCAAGCACCGGGTGATTCAACTTTCACCGATGCTAGAAAATTCACCCGAAGAACCGATAGCTGCAATGGTGTCTGTCGGTGCATGGAAGAAAGATTCTTGCCAGGTGGCTCCGATACATTGTGGCTGGTTTAAAGCGGCCAAAAAGCCTCAATATGTCTTTATTGTGGTGCACTAAAATACAATCGAGAAAACCACAACTCAACTTTATTGTTGACCGGACTTCAATTCCGTCCATCCGTCAAAAGCAGACTTGAGCTTACAGAGAAACTCGAGTTTAGTAGTACTAAGACAGAACAATAACTAAGCCTGAAGACCGTACCCACCGTTGTACTCCTATTCAAAAAACTGGTGCACGCAATTGTCAGTTGTTAAGATGTCTCGGTACGAACTGTTGCGTCGTACACCAAGGAGGATGAACAACGCATGTTAGTTTGTGCTGATGGGGAACGAACGAAAAACATGTACACTTTTCAATTTAATCGGAGACACGGTTTAATTTCGTTCGTCAGGCCTCTTTTTGTTCTAGGCGAAGATTGGAACGACCCAAGTCAGCTACTGGAAGTCTGGAAGAACTCCAGAGCAACACCTCGAAAGCATGGACTAGCTAGAAAGTAGGGATTTGCATCTAGGCCCCTAAAACGAATTCTAATAGGACCCGATCAATTCCAAAAGAGGCATGGTTCGCACGTAGGACTCGATCTATCCCAGTCCCAGCGCTCCCGCGCTCCCGGCCCTTTGGCCGGCGACCCCTGGCACGGGCACAGGCGTCTGACGCCGACGTGCGCCTCTGTCCAATGCGCGCGGGTGCACGCCACCGTCAGGCGTCCAGGTCGCGTCGCAGCCGTGGAAACCGACTCGCGCGCGCCTTCGCCGTCGCCCAGGATACCACGATCCCAGGCGACGATGACGGCACGGGGTCGCTTCTACCTCGCGCGCGCGCGCGGGGCCTCGGGTACCCACCACTTGTCAAGACTCCAAAGCCGCTGAGAATTCTCCGAGCAAGGCTACCACCGAGCCAAGGAAAAAGTTGTGGTTCCGCGCGGACAGGCAGCGATGGATCACCGCGGGCGGGCGAGCGCGTCTTTCCCAATTCAATGATGAGAGAGCAACGTGTGTCCGGGCACCGGGTTTGCCGTCCGCGCAGGGACAGCTACGTGCAGCAAAGCGGCTGGTATTGTATTCGGTGCGCATCCGCTTCGGTGTTCTCTCGCAAGGCGCTGTCTCCCCGCCGGCCGGCGGTGGCGCGAACCGGGTCTCGGTCACTGGCTCCGCAAACAAAAAATTCATCCGGCAACCAGACAGAACACCGGAGCAACCGATGAATAGTACTGGTACTGCTGCATGGGCAAAGCCTGTGCTCGTACGAACTAATAAATTTCTCTATTGAAAAAACGCCAGCAAACAATCCAGATTCATAGACTTCTCGTGCAGCCGCATTTAGTTATGATTGAAACGGCGCGTACTTTATGTTTTATTTAGGCACTGAACTGACGTCGCACTGACCTGGATTGGTACTGTATTGTGAATATAAGCTGGATCGAGTCCAGGTTTTTAGCACCCTAAATTATGGGATTACGTCGTACTCCAGATTTGGTGACACTGTTTGTCTTGTTTTTTTCCAACCAATGATCCAGTACCAACCAAAAGCACAACAAACATGTCCATGGCAACTTGGCAAGATCGATGGAGCAAAGCCTGGCTTCTGATTGATGTCAGGCCTAGTTTATACTGCACCTGGATCCGTCCCATGAACCTGTCAATCATGAACCCACGCAAGCAAGTCACAGTATCATGCTTAATTAATTCATTATGTTTACTCAGTACTCAAATTGCTGTTCTTGGCACAACAACAGTACTTCATTCATTTTTGAACTAGAATTTTTTTCTTTATGACAACAATTTCGAGACATATGAAGTAGGAGTATTGTTTTAGCCCAAATGGTTGTATTAGGTTTCTTCCATGTGTCGTACTACTGTTCACCGCCGTGTTCTCTAATCGTTGCATAGAGAGAGCAAATTGACTGGACGCACGGCGAACAGATACAAGAGGAGTCCCGTACGAACTTCTGATCGGACCACTTTTGCTGTCCGAGGATCGGAGTTCTGCGGACAATGGATCGGCCTGATCAAGGTGGTACGCCACGTACATCGTACAATTAACACTGAGGTCGGTGAATTCGTTTAAGGACTCACATGAGCGTCGCTGCCGCCATTACTGACCTTCTCCTTTGTAGACGCATGGTCCCGTTGTCTGTGGCCGTCAGCGACTCCGGCACGGCGCATTCAACGCACCAAGTACCGGAACAAGGAGTTCTGCCACAATTGGCGTCCAGGAAATCCAGTGGCCGCAACGGCAGCATGTACGCGCGCGCTGCCTGCCTTTAATTGTCTTAATTCGGGTTATTACGTGTTCAGTTCATCGTGACTTATCCCCATGACACGAGAAAATCCTACTTATCAGTTTTGTTTGCAATGAACAGCATCTGTTGCGTGCCGAATTTGTTTCTAACGAAACCTGATCTGGACTTCCCAAACAACGTTTGTTCTGAAACAGCGTTTGATTGATTTCAGTTAGTTTCTGACCTAAACGGGGAACCGAACCTGATTTCTAATTCGACTGGGCCAGATAACTGTTTCCCGCCTCAACAGGAAGCGGCAACGTTGCCAAGAAAGTCGATGGAACTCAATAACTCAGCGGCATCGCAAACCACACCGCTTGGCGAAAAGCTTCCGTTTCAGGAGGGGGAGTCACCGCGACTGACAGGTACGTGCACATACGCGCGGATGGAGGGATCGGAGGTCGACAGGCACAACTGTGACGAGGAGAGGCCCCTGCCCTCCCTATCGTTTACCTGCAGATGGGTACACGACCGGGCACCAGCGCAACAGCGTACCTCACCATTTGTAGCCGGCTCTAAGGTGATCGGATCGATCCAGCACCTGCCCTTAAAGCGATGGCTCCCCGGCGCCTGCTGCTTGCTGTCCACGACGTGAACTGCTGTCGCAAGTCTCGGCCGAGCTGGTCCGCGGCGGGCCGCACGTCCGTCGCGAAGAAAAAGTCTCGCAGCGCTTCTTTCGACCCGTACCTACGTCTCCATTCCTCTTTCGACAGCCTTTACCTTGTTTCTCGCTGTTGATTTGGTTTTTGCCATGCTTGTAGGAGTACCTGTCAAACGCACACTGTTTTGTGTGGATGTGCGCCAGCCGATGAGATTCCATCCGGCCGGAGATAAATGTCGTTCCGTTTTATGCGCACGACCAGTGTTTCCGGTTTCTCGGAAGCGCACGCGGTTTGTTTGTCGATGCCGATACGTGTGTGGAAGGCATCTAGGAAGTGTTTGGTTTGAAATTTGTAACGCAAACGGAAACGAAATCAAAATACACCGGAGTGAGCTCTGGAATTAGTGATTACTATCTTTGTTTGGCTCCACTTTTGTAACGGAATCAGAAAATGCTCCTCGCCACCTCCAGACTGTACGAACGCTCAAGGCTGGCGGTGCTCCTGCGTATACAAACGCAAAAACTGATGACAACTCCATGCGTATACAAACGGAAAGCACAGCGGAGCTTCAGGTCTCCGTTGAGTCACCGACCACCTGGTTCTCTCTCTCTGGCCCGATATGGAAACAACACTATGCAGACCCGGCGTGCAAGCACCAGCGTGCGGCGCGGGGCCAGAGCCAGGCAGGGCCAGCAGCGTGCGACGCTGCGTCAAGCCCGACCAGCAGCGCTCGAGGCTAGCGGCGCGTGGGGCAAGACCTCGGCCGGCGGCGTTCGAAGCCTGCGGCGCCCAACAAGAGCAAGGCATGCGGCCTCGCCAGCGACGCGTGGGGCAAGAGATCGGCCGGCGGCGCTCAAAGCTAGCGGCGCCCAACAAGAGCAAGGCATGCGGCCTCGCCAGCGGCGCGTGGGGCAAGAGCTCGGCCGGCGGCGCTCGAAGCTAGCGGCGCCCAACAAGAGCAAGGCATGCGGCCTCGCCAGCGGTGCGTGGGGCAAGAGCCCGTCCGGCGGTGCTCAAGGCCGGCGACGCCCGCCAACAGCAAGCAGCCGCATGCGGACCGCCCCGTATTGGATTGCAGTATCCCATTACATGGGTGGAAGGAGGGATTGAGATGTGAATACACTTGTATCTCATTACGGTGTATTCGATTACGGTTGATGTCTAAACAAACATATTTAACGGTATCACATATCATAGGTAATCCGATTACGTTACAAATCAATGAACCAAACACTACCCTAGTGCGCGGCGCTGTCTCCGGCCGTGGCTCTCTCGCTCGCCATTCACCGCGTTGGTGGCTGTCCTAAAGCGCGGATTTTGTAAAGTCTAACTCGCTACTTTCATATTCATTAGATCGATGAATGAATAACTAAGATGAATCTTCTATTTTTTTAAAAAAAGTAGATTAACTCACGTATCATTCAATCTATTCACATCAACTTTATATACATACAATTTCATTCAAATCCTATTTAAAATGTAGAAATTTTACAGAAATTTCATAAAAATCACTGTAGTTTCGTAAGAAAAACGCAGAAAAAAAAATCTTTCGTTGCAAACGGGGCCTCAGTCTTTTACCTGGCTGTCCCGGCAGTTGGGCTCCCCCTTCTGCTCCCCCGGCAGGTCTCTCCCTGATAGCTAAGCGCAACCGCATCAGTCAATTCAACGGGGGGGTGCACACATCCATGATCCGTCTATCCATTCCTACCCGCGTGGTCAGTCTCATCCATACACCTTGTCGGAGTGGCTCGTATGATGGTGGACGGATCATCTGCAACACCGCGACCACGACCGGCGGGGAAGGGAACGGACCATATCGGAGCGCGTCGCTCGCATGGCATGCGATTGGTTGGTCAGTGCAGCGGCACGTCGCCGTTGCCGTTGCCCTTGCCCCCGGCCTGCCGGACAAGGATGGGAGTAGCGTCGACGCGCGCGCGCGCGCGCGTGGAGCATGCATGCAAGTCAGTCTGTGTCTGTAGCTTGGTCGTGATCAGCCTTTACTATTTCATTTTAAACTGCTCTAAAACCGATGAGGACCGGTTTAATAAAAACCGTGAAAACAAAAAATATCAATCAAAAATGGCTTCAAATCGAAAATTTAAAATTTGAACGAACTATTACATTAAAGCGACTGGTTTCACCGGTTCGTCGGCCGGTTTCCGGTTTCAGATTTCAAAATTTGAAACCCACCGGTTTCACCGGTTAGCCGACCGGTTTTATCGGTTTATCGACCGGTTTTATCAGTTTCGGTATTTCGAATTTTTTTTCAAATTCTCAAATTTTTTAAAATTTTAAAACGAAAACCGGTTGTTCGCACCGAAAACCGCAAAAACTGATCAGTTTTGAACAGTTTTGTAAACCTTAGGCGTGACCGACGGAAAAACGAAAGGAGGGATCGAGGGGCAACCCTGTTCGAATCCTCAGGAATTTTGAGAATCCAAATAAAAAAAATCTTAATACTCTTTTGTTTCACAAAAAGTCTATTGTTAAGTTTGTTAGACTGTGATTTATTTCTCTATTTGACTAATGATTTTATAAAAATTGGTAAACTTTATGAACACATAAATTACATATTATAAAAATATTTTTCATGATGAATTTAAAAGTATAAATTTTATATGATTAAAGTTTATCAAAATTATATAAATTATTGGTTAAAGAGAAGAAAGAAATACAGTCAATCAAAAACCAGAAATAGACTTTTTATAGGACAAAGTAGTTGTATCTGTTTAGAGTTTTTAGAAAATTATAAAATCTTATAGAATCTCGTGAATCTAACTATTATTTAATACTACCTTCGTCACATAAAAAAGTTATTTTTTGACTTTTAGAAACCACGTTTGACCACTCGTCTTATCCAAATTTTTTTTGCAAATATAAAAACAAATAAGTCATGCTTTAGTATTTTTAATGATAAAACAATTCATAATAAAATAAATTATATTCTCATAAATTTTTTGAATAAAACGAGTTGTCAAACTTTTTGAAAGTCAAAAAATAATCTTTTTACGAGACAGAGGGAGTATTTTATACTTATAATACGCATCAACGTAACTAAAATGATAAAATCTCGTAATCTAAATGTTTGAGATTTTAAAATATTAAAATTCGAATTTTAAAATTTTAAAATTTAGATAAAATCTTTTAATCTAAACAACAGAGATTTTATAATCTTATAATCCGAATTCTAAAATTCTAGAATTCGAATTCAAACGACGCCTTGGTTACTCTTTTTCCTCCTCCGCATGCCGCTCGATCTGGTGTACTGAATTTCTAGTCAGGCTCACGCCAGACCTCGTCTTGGCTGGTTTTTTTTCTAGGCACTGGCTGTCTCGCGTTACTCCTCCCAGCACTATGGACCTCTGGTGCTCTACTACTCCGTATTTTATTTGAGGGGCAGAGCAAGCAGAGGACCACGGCAACAGTGAGCATCGTCGGGAGGCCAACTTGAAATGCGTGAGGCCGGACTCAAGGGAATCGATGGCAGTGGTGTGGTTCTGAAGCCTGAACACTGAATACCGGGACGAGCGAGGCCAAGGCTGTACGTACAGGCATACAGCTACAGCAGCAGCAATCAGCCAGTAAAACCAGTGATCAGTAGACAAGGGACGGGGGTCCGGTTCTGCGTTCGTGTCTCGCCGCCCTGACCTCTCCAATTACGCCCGCAACTCTGCAAGCTGAGATGAGCGTTGCTTGGCCTTGGTCCGCGGCGGGCGTCCTGCGCGCGGCAGAAGGCTTGGCTTGGCGTATAGTACGTGCTGCTGGCCCAGAGTCAGAGACCAGAGCGGACGACGACGGAATCATGCGTGGTCATGGCAACGATTGTCTTCTTTCTGTGTGTTCCAGCGGGCCGGGACCATGCGCCCGTGCGTGCGCCACCGTCGCCTTCGTCGTTGATCTGTCAGTCAGTGCGTGCGCTAGCTGATGAGGTTGCCCTGCTTTGGGCCGCGCGCGCGTGCCAGGACGAACCAGGCGCACGCATCACGCGCCCGTCGCGGACGCACTGAAGACTGACGCGGCCGGTATGGTAACAGTGCAGCTACCTAAGCCGATCGCGTCCGCGCCATGCGTGGCATGGGACGCGCTACGGGGTGTAGGCCTCGTCAGGCAGGGCGTGCGCCACGCGATACGTGTCGACCGCGAGCGAGGGCCGGCCCGTGCGCCGCGACCGCGCGAGCAGCTGGCGCGATTGGATGCGCTAATAACGGCAAGGTTCGTTCGGCCCAATTTTGTTAGTCAGCCTGTGATGGGCTGTTCTCTTGTGGGCTGCATTCCTGCAGTCCAGCCCAACTGTTAGTTGGCCGCACTCCTCTGAGCTTCAAATGTCCCCGAGCCGGACGCACAATTGCTGCATTGCAGAGGAAGTGTGCGCCGTTGCCTGTCTAAAAAACTATTCCCTATGCATGTGGTTCTCGTTGTTCACAGAGAACTGAAAATTAGCCGGTGCGTAAATACTTTAGTATTCAGCATCGGCGGCTCTTGCAGCTTCGTGGAATTCAACTGCTGTTTCTCGACACTCGAGCGGGTTCTTGACTTCATGCTTGACGTCTATTTTCAGAACACCTGAATCTGGTTCATGTAAAACGGTCGTCGCGCTGTAAATGCCCGGCCGGCTGGGATTATTATAACTTGAAGAACAAATAGCCAACTCTAGAAAAGCTTTCTAGAGCCACGCACCATACCTGAGCACCAACCAAAACTGTGGGCTTTCTTGATTTCACGAGAGAAAGAAAACAGAACAAGGGAAAATTTTCCCTTCCAGAACGCGCCCGCCGCGGGCCGTTGTCGTCTCGACCGTCAAGACGATGCCGAAAAGCCGAGAAGGGCGGGAGGACGCCGCGCTTTCGAGCGCGCGCACGAACGCAGGAGGAACCATGTGCCCCGCTTGCGGAATTTTTAGCCTAACGATTCCGATGCTGTGCGTTGTTGCGTTGATACCTACTCGGATGATTGATCACCTCATCTGGGCTTTTTTTTAAGAGACTCTCACCATAAATTATTTACAATCTTAATTTTTAACATTAATTTTAACTATTTTTTTAATTAAAAAATTTATTTTAATGTGTAAAATTATTAGTTATAATTTAAATTTTTATTAATAATAAATTAAATAATAATAAAATTTGATATATTTGAATTTTTTTTAAATAAAACGAATGTTATAGTTAATATTAAAAGTTAATGGTGTTAATATTTTAAAACCCAAGCAATCGGTTCCACGACTCAGCTTCAGGCCGACAGATGTGGCTTCCTTTCGGGGCTCAACCAACAGTTTCGCACCGGAAAGCGCTCCTCGACCCGGCGCGCGGACGGGGCAGAGATGTTTTGGCGCACGCTAGCATCAGCGCTGAGGTGGAGCAGCCGCTCCGCTAGCCCGCCCGGTTAGTCAAAGCGAGCAGCAGGGTGATTGGAACTCCTGGGTAGCTTCCGCGTCATTCCCTTGGTTTGACTTTTGACCTGGGTTTCTTTTTGGTCACGTCCTGACGGTTTACGGCGGAAGGACATCCTTGCAAGGCAAGGCGTCTGCGTTCTCTGTCCGTTTACTATTCAGTTTTCCGTACTCTTATTCAGATCCCAGTGATAACGGAGGAGCATGCTTGTACATATCAGGCAATGCAATGTACAAGTGTACTACCTCTGTCTTCGAATAAAAGCATTTTTGAATTTAGTCGGTCAAATTCTATCAACTTTAATTTATAATATCTATAAATTTAAATAATTTTTAATATAAAAAATTACACATTATAAAAGTATGTTTCATAAAAAATCTAGTAACATGATTTTATATATAATAAAACATTATTAATTTTATATTATTAATAATTAAAGTTAAAAAAAATTTAATTTAAACTAAATTTAAAAATATTTATATTTAAAAATAGACACAGCAGTACCAGAGAAATACGTGACTGTACATCGCGAGGTGACTAGGTGAGGATGTGAGGTCAGCGTGGCCAGCTCGGTACGTCGCGTACAAAGTTTCCCAAAGCAGCCGGTCAGGTAGCCCGCTCGAGAACGAAACTGCCAACGAAGAACAAAAAAAGCACGGGGTTGACAAGCCGGCGCCAGCGACCCATCCACCGGCTGCGCGCGCGCGCCCCAAAAAAAAAAGTCCCAGGCCGGCGGCGGGACGGAACGACCGGACTCCCTGCGGCTGCGCTGCGCGGCCCGTGCCTGCGCACCGTCCGCGAGCGTTCCAGCGGCTCCGAACGAACAATCACGTGATGACGCCGCGGTCCAGATAAACAAATTTGCTACAGACGACATTACATACTTATTATTTTAAAAACTATTGAATCGATAAATAAAAAAATAAAATAAGTTTTTTTTATTTTTTTTAAAAATTTTACATATAATCACATGTATTATTTACTCTATTCACGCCAACGGGCGGAGCTGAGCTGACGGCTAACGTCGCAGCTTACGCGTTGCCTGACTTCGGCCACAAGGCGCCAGGCGCGCGGGCCAGCATACGAGGAGAAAGCAGACGGCGGCGGCCACGGATGGGCGCCGGCGCGGGCCCTACTGGCTGCTTTGGAAAAAAAAAAACGCCGGCGTGGTGGTGGGTTCCGTGTTTGCCCCTCCGTTTACCTATCGTGCAGCCGTGCAGGAACAGCCCCAGCAAAATGGATTCGCTAGAGGGGCATAACGGTCAAGGTCAACAGAGATTGGTTCCAGAAGAACTTCATAGCACACGGATTGTGTGGAGGCTAATACGGGTCAACTGCCCTAGTCTTCTTATCTTTCCTTCTGGCACCGGACCAACGTGTTCATATGAAAATTTCCGGGCAAAAGAAGTTTAAGCATGTTTATTTTTATTTTGTCTTCTAGATCAGTAGTTGCTGAATTCTTCACTTTTTTCGAATGGAGATTAAATTACTTGAAAAAGCACGGTACATCTTCGAATTTTTACAACCACTTTGAAAAAATTGAACACTACATAAAGTAACCTCCAACTTTTAGATATCCACCTCTCATCTCGACGAGTGATTTCCAATGCATGAATCTGCCACAAAAACCATCGCCTAGACTCCTTTTCAAATAAATCATAGTTGATGAACGAATATCGACCATCAACTTGTGAAGAAGAGAGGGAAAACAGCTATCCACCACCACTGACCCAGACCAGCGGTTGGAATTCAAATATAAGACTGTCGATCACCTCAACAGGCTGGATAACCATTACAGCATCCAGAATGTCTGCACCCCTTCACACAAAAAAAGCGCCCAATCCTCTCTGTCGCCGAAGAACAAATCTCTCCTCAAAGAAGATCATAGACTGACCAAAGGAGAAACTAGATCTAAAATTACAGAAACTAGAAACTATCTCCTCCGCCGACAGCTGCTCCCGTCTTCCCCATTTCTCACCAGCCCGGAGGCCAGCAGAGACGAGGAAGACCGAACCCTTCGTCGGCGGATCAGGCGAGGAGAGAAGACGAGTCGCGAACGAGGACGAAGCACGCAGACGAGCCGCGGACGAGGCGCGCTCCACCAGAGAAATGCAGTTGGAGTCGCCGTTGCTACACAGGCACGCTCGTCGGAGACGAAGCCATCTGCCACCATTGTACGCCCTTCGAAGAAGACGAAGGACGAGGAGGCGGGGATGGAGCTCGATCTACCCAAAAAGCCCTAAAACCTACACAGCTAGAGGAGGAGGAGGGGCCCTTCACCCTGGAGCTTTCGAGAGGAAGAGACAGGAAGTATTTTTTCATATGTCACCCAATAGCTTATCCTGCTGCATTCTTCTTTTACCCATCAAAATCCAAAGTCACTCTTTCCTTCTGTCCTTGTAGCATCATAAATCTTTGCCAACCCTCCGGCGGCCTTTCTGTAGTGTTGTTGTTAGGCGTAATCCGAAAATTGTGTTTATACAAATGGCAAATTTATTACTTTTTAAAATCCCTGCGACAAAACTAGCTAAATAATGCACAGTAACATAAAAATAAAATATTTTGAGAAGCAGGAAGATGTCTGTGTATATAGCCTGAATTGTGTCGTGGAAAGTGAACATTTAATGAATACGCTTTTAAAGATAACGGAGCACAAAATTAGCTTACTGATGTTCAAGAGAGAACTGGAGTGTAGTACTCCACAACTATCGTATGATAAATATATAGAGCATGTATAAAAATATATAAAGTCCCACTCATCAATTAGAAGCTCAGACAAAAAAGCAAAACACGGCGGAGGACAAATTGCCAAGACCTTTCAGCATTTTTGCACATCACTGCTGATCATGAACGCAGGCAAGCAAACCAAACCTCGTCAAAATCCAAAGTAAAATAATCTTCAAACCTTCTTCCGAACTCTCTAGACACCCGAAAAACCTTCTTAAACCCCTCGGATGTTCCCATCAACCCTTCAACCTTCAAACCTCTCCTCCCCACACGGCCACACGCCACCACCAACTCGTCCCTCCTCTCTCGTCCCGCACCCCTTGACCGGTGCACGCAAAAGCCACAGCGCGGCCGGCAGCTCACCATGGGCACCATGGTCGGCCACGTCGCGCCGGGAGCCGGGTTCCTCCTCATCGGCCTGTGGCAGCTGTTCAGCCACACCCGCCTGTTCTTGCTGCGGCCGAGCTCCTACTCGGCGCCGGTCTGGTTCCCGGTGCGGGGCATCCGGCACCTTGAGCTCATACTTATCATCATCGGCACGGTGATCTCCATACTGATGGAGCTGGTGATCGGCCCGGCGAAGCACCAGCCTTTCGACGACGACGGCACCATCCCGTCCGACCACCTGCACAACTTCGAGCACGCGTCCATCTCGCTCGCGCTGCTCCTGTTCGCCGCGGTCACCATCCACCTGGACCGGGTGCGGGCGCCCATGAGGGACGCGGTGTCGCAGCTGGTGGCCTCGGTGGCGTTCGCGCAGCAGCTGCTCATCTTCCACCTCCACTCGGCAGACCATATGGGCGTCGAGGGCCAGTTCCACTGGCTGCTGCAGACGGTGATCGCCGCCACGCTCGCCACCACGCTGCTCGGCATCCCGTACCCGCGGAGCTTCGTGGTGAGCCTGGTCCGGTCCGCCAGCCTCGTGTTCCAGGGTGTCTGGTTCATCGTCATGGGCGTCATGCTCTGGACGCCGGCGCTCATCCCTAAGGGCTGCTTCCTCAACTACGAGGAGGGGCACGACGTGGTCCGGTGCCGCACCGACGAGGCGCTTGACCGCGCCAAGTCGCTCGTGAACCTGCAGTTCAGCTGGTACCTCAGCGGCACTGTGGTGTTCGTGGTCGTGTTCTATCTCCAGATGTCCAAACTCTACCCAGAGGAGCCGCGGTACCTGCCGCTGGTTAAGGGAGGCAGGCGCGGCAGCGACGACAGCGACGGCCGGTTCAGCATCGGAGACGACCACGACGACGAGGACGACGTCGAGGCCGCGAAAGGTGGCTTCGGGCACGTAGTCAGCGGCGCTCAACCTATCGAAATCGAAAGGTGAAGGTCGTAGAACTGTAAAAGGTTAATTAGAATTTTGATCTTACGTGCTTGAAAGTTGCAATCGACTTTTGGCCGATGGCCGACGGCATGTAAATTATAAATATCTCTATTTTTATCACATTTCTTTGGAATTGGTGTGGTCAGTGATGACCTGACCCGTAAGTCAGGGTAAATTCCGTGATCCGTCAATTATTTTTTACTACTCCACATATGAAGATTTTCTGATAAGGATATACTGCTTCATTTGGTTTGGATGCCTCATGAGTTATGAATGGAGAGCTTGTACCTGAAAACCAGTGGCAACTGAAAATTTTGAGAGTCGACGCAGTCCGTGCAAGAGCTTGATTCGTTGCTGTCCTTCATGCGCCCCATCTCCTGCTCCCGAGTCTTCCCATCGCTGTCCTGTGTTAGTTGCAACTGTGCCAATCTGTGAGACTGTGACCGCAACTGCGCCTTCTGGAAAATATGCTTCGTGCTTCACTTTTGGATGTTGCACATGTACGTACCTGAGCAAATAGCAACATAGCATTACCGGTGTGCATCGAATTAAGCAACATCGTCTCTGATCTCACCATCGCAAGTACGGGTCAACACGAGAAACATTGCAGATTACTGTACCAATACTCCAGTCGTCTGCCTGGAATATGGTTACCGCAGCAGCAAAACATTTTCAGTAATTTTTGGGCATGTTTGGTAGGAGTAGCACTTTTTAGGGCTGCGGCTGATGGCTGCAGCGGAAGTTCTTCACACAATTTCACTGCGGAGCGCGGCCGCAACACCACCGAACAAACACACCCTTTCGTTGGAGTGTTAAAAAAAGTCTGAACTCGATCTACCGATGAGCTATGTAGGACGCGGCCATGCGGGAAGAATCGCAACATGCCCTGGCAGACGTGTTTTGATTTTGGCAAAGGTATCGCCAACCTCAAAAGGCTATAATTTTGTAGACTCGCACAGCTGAGTCCCTTGGATTAAATACCGGATAAGCACGAGGGATTCAGAATTATCAATCAGCACCTGGTTTTGAAGATTCCAGCTGCATTGCTCAGCAAGGCACTGGCAGCAGTCAGTCTGGTGCTAGTGTAGTACTGTACTATCTTCCTCGCTCTCGACCCTCATTATCTTTCTCTGTTCCGTGACGACACTTACCCCCGATTATAAAAAACCCTCGCTGATAGCGAGAGCGAAAACGATTCTCATACAGGACCCATCGGCGTAAATAGGAATTTATGAAAAGTATGTCAAATTTTTTTGTTACAGATATACAGACAAAGACGGCAGCAGCTGTAGTTGCGACGTCAGTCGCTAGAGACCAGAGGAGAAAAATATTGAGAAGCTACATAACACTTGTGCTTCGTGTTCGAGATCACCGAAGACAACAGTCAACTACTTCACACTAGTATCAAATTTTGGCTTAGCTTACAAAAAAAATATGTAGTCTAAAAAAAGTCAAACTCGTAAATACATCGATAGCTCGGACTCATAAAAAAAGAAAAATATTAAAAAAAATCAAATATTACTACTCATCAAAAGTTCTATCTTCTTATCAAATATTCAACCATTCAAAATTAAGACCTTATTTGGAACAAAGGTTTTTTTTTTCATGATTCTTACATCTTTTTTTATGAAATTAAACTAATTGCTTTGAAATTCTTATGGGATTCCTACAAAAATTATGCATCCTAAAGGAGGACTAAATGTTTCAGGTATTTTTTTTTAAAGATTTCAGTATAACTGAGTGTATTTAGTGTCAAAAAAGTCATGACAGAGCAGTACGTGGCATATGGAGTTATTGCTTAGATTAAAAAATAATATATATCAATTTCTAAAATTTAGTTATTAGCATCCTCACTGAATTCGGTATCCATATATATCGATGCTTTAAGATTACTTATGTATATTTACTATTTAAATATCTGTTGAAATTAAAAATTTAATTAGTACTTGTATTAAGACTAATTTGACTAAAAAATTTATATATGCCGTGGAATATGTGGCTCATCCACTGAGTACGCCAGTGGACCCAATTGTATAAGCTCGCAGGAGATGGTCATATATTCGGGCGAATCATATGCGGGCCCGTTCGTGATCGATTGAATCGCGTTAAACTACAAATGTCGTGTTGCGCAGACGCATGCATCGATCGCCAGGGAACACAGGTATACCATAAACTACGTTTTGATGCTTCGTGGCTTTGCTTACTTCTGTTCCAGGATTCCATTTTAAAGATTCGCAGCTGCTGGGTCGCCTACACTTGCTAGTACCTGGGAACTGAAGGAACTGCAGTTGATCTCTGCAGTTGCAGGTTCAGCGACTTGATCCGATTTTCATTTTCATTATTGATTGGTTATCGTTTAATGGACGATGACAACAGTGTCATAGCTTCAGATTCAAGTATCGGAGGAGCTTGCTGCGGCCTGTGGCCGCCACCGCAGCCGTGGAGCGTAAACTAGGCCCGGTGAGCAGCCCAACTGCATTTCGTTGTTGAAAGGAAGCCCACACGGCCACACGTCAATACGCTCCCGGACCATTTGTCAAGTCCATACAAGATAGTGGCCCTTTTTAACTCGTCACCAACGTAGTTAGCAATTTCTCACGGGCCGGAAACAGGGACCCATTACAGCGTCTAAAAGGACAGAAACAAACAAGCATCTCTCTCTCTCTTCTTACTTGCAGCGGAAGTTGAACTCAGTCCCAAGTCCCCAGTCCCGAGTCCCGACCTCGCACCCAAGCACATCGCTGCCACCAAATCCAAATCCCTCTTCTTCGAATCGGCGGCGAGTTCCAGGCGACTAGGCGGCGATGGGTCAGGGCACGCCGGGTGGGATGGGCAAGCAGGGCGGCGGCGACCGCAAGCCGGGCGACGGCGCCGGGGACAAGAAGGACAAAAAGTTCGAGCCGCCGGCGGCCCCGTCCCGCGTCGGCCGCAAGCAGCGCAAGCAGAAGGGCGCTGAGGCGGCCGCGCGGCTCCCCAACGTGGCGCCGCTCTCCAAGTGTCGCCTCCGCCTACTGAAGCTGGAGCGGGTCAAGGACTACCTCCTCATGGAGGAGGAGTTCGTCGCCGCGCAGGAGCGCCTCCGCCCCCAGGAGGACAAGGCGGAGGAGGACCGCTCCAAGGTCGACGACCTCCGCGGAACGCCCATGAGCGTCGGATCTCTCGAGGAGATCATCGATGAGAGCCACGCCATAGTCTCCTCGTCCGTCGGCCCGGAGTACTACGTCGGTATCCTCTCCTTTGTCGACAAGGACCAGCTCGAGCCAGGATGTTCCATCCTCATGCACAATAAGGTCCGTCCCCGCTCTATTTCTAACTTTGCAGATCCAGCAGTTGTTAGCCATCTCGATCTAAGTGTCCTGGATCTGGTAATACCTGGTGGCTAGAAGGTATGGGTTTATAGAGGCGATTGATGGATGTCCAACAGTATCCCATGTCTGAGATTGGCTGTTAGGTTGGAGATATTTGTGGAATAGAACGGGAATTTGACAATGTTTTGTTTCTTAATATCAAATTAATCAGCTGCGATAAAGTTGAGGCATATGGGCACCTTATTACTGCCCTGGAATTGACGAAATGGCAATGTTTAACCTTGTGTCTTTTAGCATTTTGTCTGAAATTTGTTCCTTAGAAGGTTAGGGTTTAGGGATGATTTTTTAGATTAAGTTCACCTGAAAGATGTGCCGTATGTTGCTAGGGGTTAACTATGATTTGGCGATAGCTCAAGACTTTGTATGCCTCTATCCAATCTGTTTTTGACCCCTGAGATCATTGACTGTTGTAGTTGTCCAGTTATTCCTGTGATATGGCTATGGCATATGTTATTTTTTCTGATTTGATTAGGATTGATTACAAATGTGATTGTCATATTGAAGAGTTCTCTACTTCCTATTATTATCATAGCATTTGTTTGTCTTAATGTCCTTCATGGGAATTTAGAGACTAGACTCTTTCCATATATACACTCTGCTGTGCTTAGTGAACATTTTCATAAATAATTATCAGTTGATAGGAGATGCACAAGTCAGCTCACTTGGACAAATCTTTTCTTCTCCAGGTTCTGTCTGTGGTTGGTATATTACAAGATGAAGTTGATCCTATGGTATCTGTTATGAAAGTTGAGAAAGCTCCTCTTGAATCTTATGCTGACATTGGTGGTTTAGATGCTCAGATTCAAGAAATCAAAGAGGCAGTTGAGCTTCCACTGACTCATCCTGAGCTGTATGAGGACATTGGAATCAGGCCTCCCAAGGGAGTCATATTATATGGTGAACCTGGAACGGGGAAAACTCTACTTGCCAAGGTCAGTGTTCTGGCTTGCAATGCATTATTGTCGTCAATATAGCAGCTATATATTTTCTTATATATTACTGCAGTTGCAGGCCTGGTCCTTCTTATTTCTTCCTTTGTCACATGATTATCTGAATTATGCATCTTTCAATCTTTGCAAAAAGCATGTGCTGATTACTTCAAAATGCATGTGCAGGCTGTTGCTAATTCTACATCTGCAACTTTCTTGCGTGTTGTTGGAAGTGAGCTTATTCAGAAGTACCTTGGTGATGGTCCCAAACTTGTGAGAGAACTGTTTAGGGTGGCTGATGAGCTTTCTCCCTCGATAGTTTTTATTGATGAGATTGATGCAGTTGGGACAAAAAGGTATGATGCTCATTCTGGAGGAGAACGTGAAATTCAAAGAACTATGCTGGAGCTGCTGAATCAACTAGATGGTTTTGACTCACGTGGAGACGTTAAAGTTATTCTAGCTACAAACCGCATTGAAAGTCTAGATCCAGCTTTGCTTCGGCCAGGCCGGATAGACAGGAAAATAGAATTTCCCTTACCGGATATTAAAACTAGGCGGCGCATCTTCCAGGTACTCTCTCTGAAAGACAAACTTCACGCTAATGGATTGAGAAGTCAGTTGGATAAAATTTGTAATATGTGCAGATACACACGTCAAAGATGACGTTGGCTGATGATGTGAATTTGGAAGAGTTTGTGATGACAAAGGATGAGTTTTCCGGTGCTGATATTAAAGCTATATGCACGGAGGCCGGGTTGCTCGCGCTGAGGGAGCGTAGGATGAAGGTAAGACATAATGTTTTTTTTTCTGATTCAATCCATTTAATTTGTTTTCTTATGTGTACAAGTATCCAATGAGGTCAACCTCACATTTTCTGTTGAATGGTAGGAGTAACTAATTGAGACTCTGCTTAGACCATACCGTTTATCATTATAATTCCTCCTTATTATAAAAGTTTCTGGTGGGAGATCAGAGAAGGACCACACAAACTTCTTTGACATTAGGAGAAAATGTAGCCTACTGATTCAAGCTCATGGCTAATACTATTCACATTGCACTGCCAACTTGTTTTGGGCTCTGCAGCAGCCTAAATCTATCTTGGGCTTCAAAATAGATTTAGGCTGCTGCAGAGCCCCAAATAGATTTAGGCTTTTGAAATTTATGGTTATGCATAATGTTATCTATGAACATATACTGTTACATGATTATCATATGCCATTCTTTATCTTGATGTGTTCTTTTCTGGCACCCTAGGTGACCCATGCAGATTTCAAGAAAGCAAAGGAGAAGGTGATGTACAAGAAGAAGGAAGGCGTCCCTGATGGTCTCTACATGTAACCAATAGGCCACTGGTTTTACTGTGTCAAAATAGCAGTGTTTCTTGTTATCATGGGATGTTGCTTTGTTCTGAAGAACAAGGGAAAAGGATTATGCGTTCTCCCTTGGCTCTGACTTGACATATGCCTATTTATATTTAAATATCTTTCGAGCACAATTCCCTTTCGGAAAATTCTTGAACGTCTTGTAGAGTTGTAGTACGCACTGAGAATGCATGGAGCCTAACACCAGTCACAAATTGGCAGCTTCTCGCTTGAAGTCTGATTTCAATTGAAGCTATTCTCGAGAATAATACGCTGTAGGAGCCTTCGTCTTTCTGATTGCCTGGTGATGGGTTTTCCCATTCTACATTCGCGCAGTCATCCCCGACCGTTGAGGTCATGATGGAGCCTACGAGCAACTGGACGCTACCTTCGCGACGCCCGCAAGGATGGTGGACACGAAGTGAGGAATATCGCGCTAAGCAGGAAGTGTTGTGCAGCGAGGATGTGAAGAGCGTCATAAGCTTACTGCCGCTCATGTCGGTTTGGTGCTTCAGGTCTCGTTTGCTTATGGTTAGTGTGCATACTCCTGTGAGCGAGTTATTTTGATATCTAATTTTGGTTATATGCATAATGAACTTATCGTTTATAGTTACTTATTTTAACAAGTTAAGCATAAAAATTGTATGCAACAGCTCAATATGACTTGGTTTGGATTTCATGTTTGGTGTTCATCATGATCAATTCGTTTGGGACTTCCAATTCTTTCATGACTGAATGCAGGTATTTGGACTCCAGCCTTGGTGGCCCTTAAAAGTTAAGGCTGCGAGATTTGGTGTCCAAAAAAGAAGCACACTGATGTACACTGTCGTATAAGCAACTCCTAGATCTGCATGTTTTATCACTTACTCAACGTGCTTCCTTCCACCTTTTAAGCCTGGCAAAAGGCGATCCATCATCGATTGATCGATCGCGAGCAGCGCAAGAAAACATCAAGCAAGAAAACGGTCGTTCCGACCACCGACCGGTAGTCGCAATGGCAGGAGGAAACGGCGGGCGAGCGATGGGCAGCACGCCGCGGAACAGCATTGGTCACATCCTGCCCGGCGCCGGCTTCGTCGCCGTGGGTCTGTGGCACCTGTTCAACCACATCAGGCTCTTCTCGCAACGCCCGGACTCGTACGTGGCGCCGGTCTGGTTCCCCGTGCCGCGCGTCCGCCACCTCGAGCTGATCCTCGTCATCGCCGGCAGCGCCGTCGAGTTCGCCCTGGAGATGTTCATCGACCACTCGACCTTCCTGCCGTTCGACGCCGACGGGTCCATCCCTTCCGACCGGCTGCACAACCACGAGCACGCCATCATCTGCCTGGCGCTCCTCGTGTACGCGGGATCCGCGCTGCACCTGGACCGCGTCCGCGCGCGGGGCCGCCGCGCGATCGGCCTGATCCTCGTCGCGGTGGTCTTCGCGCAGGAGCTGCTCGTGTTTCACTTCCACTCCACCGACCACGCCGGCTTCGAGGGCCACTTCCACTGGCTCCTGCAGCTCGTCGTGGCCGCGTGCCTCGCCACGGCGCTCCTCGGCGTCGGCTTCCCGCGGAGCTTCGCGGTGAGCCTCGTCCGGTCGGCGTGCGTGACGTTCCACGGGGTGTGGCTCATGGTCATCGGCGCCATGGTGTGGGTCCCGAGCAGAGTGCCGAAGGGCTGCTCGCTCGTGCAGGAGGACGGCCGCGACACTGTGCGCTGCCACAGCAAGGCCAGCCTGCACCGCGCTAAGGCGCTCGCCAACCTGCAGTTCGGGTGGTGGCTCTCCTTCATGACGGTGTTCGTTGTGGTGTTCTACGTGTACGTCTGCAAGATGTATCCAGCGGAGGCGTCTTACGCCAGGGTGCCGGTAACCGCCGGCGAAGAGGAGGAACTATATGCGGAGGAGACCAAGTGCGGGGCGGCGGCCGGCAGCCACGAGCTGCATGGATTCACCTCTTTGGAGATTGAGGTGTAAATGGAAAATTGTAGCACAGGCCAAGTCAGGCATCATTACTTTGTACAGTGGCTTGCAAGAAACCGTTCATTTTTTAGAACATGTTCGAGGTCAGGTATTCGACCCTTATCCCTCCTGTTTATTCAATTTGGGAGATGTTCAAAACATGGAATTTACCCACAAGGAGTATCTATGATTTAGTTTGATTTTAGATTTGCGACATTTTGAACCGTTTAACATTCAAGTAACATATCTTTATATATTAAACGCCGTGCGTTTCTCTCGACTTTTGTTGCGCCACATCAGCTTAAAAATTATTAACTATTAAATTAAAATATAACAATAGATATTAAGAAGAAATTTTTTTCCCCAGTCAAAGTAGAAGTGTGCTATTCGGCAGGAGCAGATATGAACGGCCGTGCCGATAGAGAAGTTCTTATAAATTTATTGTACTTCTATATCTTGCAAGTATATGCTACAATTTAAAATCTTTATATGTTATGAAAATGTATATTTAGATACTTAAATTGTTTTATCTCCTAAAAATGCTCATTAATTAATATGCTATAGATTCAATAGAACTATTTCAAAAGATATAAGATAAGTTTTTATAAATTTATTCTACTTCTATGTCTTGCAAGTATATGCTACAATTAAAGACCTTTATATGTTATAAAAATGTATATTTAGATAACTTAAATTAAATTATTTTATCTTCTAAAAATGCTCTTTGATTACTATGAGAACTAAGATTCAATCTTTTTTCCACTTATAACTCTGATTTAAAAGAATTAATAGCCTTGGACGCAATGTTTTAATCAAACATTGCCAATATAAATTAAAAATAATTTTAAATTTATTAAGTTACAAAATTAGAAATAATTTGTTTTAAAAATACTTTTTTTAAAGTGTACCGATGCTACTTTTTATTAAATATTTTATAGATAATAAGGGTCACACTTATGTTTTGAACACCATATCGACAACTTCTTTTTGAGATAAGAGTATATGTTTATGGAACTTTGGCATCAGACAACTATAATTCTATTTGTTAAATAATAAATTTAAAATATATTACTTCAACTATGAGTGCACAACGAAAACATACACGAAAAAACGCGGCAATTCGCTGTGCATTCTCTCAACTCTCGTTACGCCACGTCACCTAAAAAATATTAACCGTCGGATTAAAATCTGACGGTGGATATTAGAAGAAGAAAAATAGATATTAAGAAGGAAAAAAAATTCTTTCTCCGGTCAATGCAAGACGTGCTTCTACTCGGCAGGAGCAGGCATAAACGGCCATGTAATCGCAATATATTAAAGCACAAGCGTTCTCTGATAGCTCATTGCACCACGTCACCCTAAAAAATATTAACTGTCGAATTAAAATATAACAGTGGATATTAAGAAGAAGAAAAATTCTTTCTCCGCTCAAAGTATGAGTGTGCTTCTACTCGGTGAAAGCAGGCATGAACGGCTGTATCGATATAAAAAAAGTTTTTATAAATTTATTCTACTTCTATATCTTGCAAGTATATGTTACAATTAAAGGCTTTTATATGTTATGAAAATATATATTTAGATACTTTAAATTGTTTTATCTCCTAAAAATGCTTGTTGATTACTATGCTATAGATTCAGAACTATTCCAAAAATATAAGAGAAGTTCTTATAAATTTATTATACTTTTATGTCTTACAAGTATATGCTACAATTTAAAACTTTTATATATTATGAAAATGTATATTTAGATAACTTAAATTTTTTTATCTTCTAAAAAATGCTTCTTGATTGCTATAAGAATTAAGATTCAATCTTTTTGCCGCTTACAACTCTAGATTTAAAAAATAGTAATTTTGGACGCAATGATTTAATCAAACATTGCCAAGATAAATTAGAAATAATTTCAAATTTATTAAGTTACAAAATTAGAAATAATTTGTTTTAAAAATAATTTCTTAAAAGTGTACCAATGCTACTTTTTATTAAATATTTTATAAATAACAAAAGTCACACTTATGCTTTAAAGATCATCGACCACTTTTTTTAAGACCGAAGTATATTTATGAAACTTTGTCATTTATGTTAAGATAACTACACTTTTATTTATTAAATAATAAATTTGAAATATACTACTTCAACTAAAGACGTACAACAAAAATATACACGAAAAACGTGACAAAGATTTTCTTGTGCCCATATCTAAAGGTAGATTTTGGTTCCAGTCCAACCTGCAGCCTGTAGTTAGTTAATGATTACTCTTGTGTACCGGTACAAAAATAGTAGATTTTTTTTGGAGGTTTTACTTTGCAAGGTCTTTCACACCTTGCTGCTGAAGAATGGGACTGCTAATTGCTCAGCATTATCACAATAACGAAATGCGGCCCGAGTAAAATCCGTATAATTAAGTAGCGCCACGTCGGATGCAGTTCCACACCCTTCGCCTTCGCCTTCGCCTTCGCCTGCTCTTTCTTCAATCTTCACACCTCTTTCCTCTGCTTTTGCCTTCGCTTCGCTTCCTCACTTCCTGGCTTTGGTTCGTCCTTCCCTAGCCCCCGCCGCTTGCTGAGAACATGCCTCCCGGTGCTCGGAGACGAATACATTGTGTGATGACTGGTGAAGGAAGACTCGAGGCCACGCGCTCCGCCATCGGCACGGCTGCGCTCGACCTCGGCGCCCCCGAACCGGCGTCCGCGGTCTCCGGCGCACTTGCATGCTTTGCCGCGGCCGTCGCAGCTCACGTTGTGTGGACACCCGTGGGCGTGATCAACCAAAGCCTACCGGTGCAGGGTGATCCCTGCTCTGCCTCCCGCTATCGGGGCGGCCTCGACGCCTTCCGCAATATCTTAAGCTTGAGAGGGCATCTGCGGCCTGTACCGAGGCTTTGGCATATCCATCCTAACCTACGCTCCCTCCAAATCCAATGCGGTGTGAGGGCGACTTACTCGTTGTCACAGAAGATAATTTGTGCGAATACGGTGTCGGTTTTCAGGAAATTGACCCCAAGTGATGGGGATTCCTCGTTGCCGCCGGGCTGCAAAACTGTCATGGTAGTGCAGGGAGCGAGCGCGGCAATGGCTGGTGGTGCCGCGGCGCTTGTGACCCTGCCACTGAATACCATCAAGACCAGGATGCAGATCATGGATGGGGACGCTTGAGAGCAGCCAGTGTCAACAAATGCAAGATCAATTACAAAGTCTAAATGATGATTAAAAGAGACCTTTGACACTGCAGGTTAAGGTGTGAAGACATGCTTTATTTACTTTCCAGGCTACAGTACCTAAAAATGAGTTCCGTACACAAGCTTTCTATCCAAACTGAAGTCAAAAACGGTGAAAAAGAAAAGACTGAACGAACATGAGGGTTACCGAGAAACAGGGCCCTAGGTTAGTAAAAACATCAAACGAACGTTGCTCGGAGAGGCAAGTGTTAGTTCCAGATATACAAGCATGGTTCAACCGAAGAATTGATCTTTCTATGTTGCTGATAGTGATGGGCGAGATTCTTCTTAGAGGTACTGCTCGTGTATCCTCGCCCGGTTCTCTTCCCACCATAGCCTAGCATGCATCTCGCTGAACTTCTCCCGGCTGCAAGCAGGAAGGGTAGTATAAGTCATCATGTTTCTTTCTACAGCGAAGAAACAGTGGCGGAGCCAGGACCGGTGCTGCAGCACCGGTCCTATGTATAACTTTTCTTTTAAAATCAAGTAAAAACTAGCTAAAAATCTTAAGTTTTGCTTAATTTTACTTGTTTTAGCACTTATTCATAGCCTTAGCACCAGTCATAAGCCCAACTTAGATCCGCCACTGCGAAGAAACACAACGAGCAATGGAATTGGATTTCAGTGAAAGCTTAGATGCTCCTCCTGATTTCCAGCCTATATGCTCATCAGCCTATATAATTTCCAGCAAAATTATCCCAATAGAATCATAACTGAAGATCACTGAGGCAGCATGGAAAACGAACCTGAACCGAACACGGCGAAGTTCTCTGATGCCACCAGGCAAAGCCCGGATGGTAATATATACACCAGGCTCGTCTTCCTCGACCCATTCCCTCTCCTGGTCGCTAGCATTACTGATGGAAACCGAGAGCTCCCAAGATCTGTCGACCTCTTCAGGGGACGAGCTTGTCCTCATGGATGCATCCATCGATGAGGTTTCTGTCTTGGCCCCACTGATACTTGACAACTTTGGTGTTGATGCCAAACCCACTGAGTCACAGAACTGGTGTCCATGATGGTGGTGGTGGTGGCCATTACAGTAGTGACTGAAGTGATGCTCAAGAGAATCTGATGAAGATGCTCCACCACCTGACAATGGCCTGTGGAAAGTATGTGGTAGTCGCTCCTTGTCCAGTGGTGGTGTTACCGGGCTGTCATCCTTGGAGATCTGAAGGAAATAAATTTCATGGGAAAAATGTAGTGTAAGTAACAAAGTATAGGCAGCTGCAGAAAGAAATCGAATTGGTGAACCGAATAGTTTACTCACCTCGTCTTCGGATTTCGGGGTGGTGGGGAGAGGTGCAGCTTGGTTCAACTTCTGGACATTGTAAAGCTCCATTACTTTATCATAATTTTCAGCCCACCATCTCTGTGCTTGCCATTTGTTGAACATCTCACGGCTACCATGACATGCGAATGAACAAAGACAAAATTTGGTAACTTATTACAGCTGCAGATATCGTTCACAGAACGAGATGTAAGAGCACTGCAATTGATGGAGATTGCAAGATAGCCCTCAAATATGGGATGGGACACCATTTTAGAAATTAGAACTAATACATAAATGGTCAAAATATCATTGTACGCTTTATAAGACAATCTGTATAATAGGCATGAATTTCTCTACAACGGGCTATTGGAGATTGCAAGATAGTCCTATTCGCATGCCCATTGCAATCAATTTACTGTGGTTACTGGTTTGCAAGAACCCAGAATAACGGATCAATAAGCTCACACGATGGCATGTGTGAAACACTGGCTGTCAAGCCTTACAAAACCTAACCAGTGATCCACAGACTACTTCTGATGCCCCTCCCGTCAGATCTAAGAACAAATAAACAAAAAACAAGATACCTGAACTCACCTATTCAGATCCAGCTAGTATTCCATCCATACAATAATATTATATGTCTAAGCTACTGGTGGGGACCAGCGAGCATAGCTGGCCATGAGGAACTCCTCCCCAGAACCTGATCAATCAGTAGTAATATACTAATATGCTCACGGCAGATCTTAAAACAACCGTTATAAACCCAATCTGAACACTACAAATTTGTAGAGCCACATCTCCAGATGCAGATCCCTCTTTTATAGTATCCAGACTGGGTCTACAATGGTGATTCCTAAAATCTGCGTGGCACCGTTATTTGATAGGACCCAAACTACATATACAATACTGCCACAACCATGCCAACTGTTTCTCACAAATATAAGGCCAAATAGAAGCCAAGGTAGCAGAAACAAACACTTGTATGCTGTATATTACTCTCCTTCCATTTAGCCTCTTTACTGACAGTGTAGGCCAGGTGCATTGTGGTCCTTTCGTGCCTTTTTACATGATATGGGCAAACTAAAGCAGCACAAATGCACGAGCTGGACTTGCCCCCACAATGTTCTAGCAGTAAATTCAAAACACACTGATGCTCTGGAGCATCCACGGTGGGCACCTGACGTGATACTTTAACCTATTGAATGAATGGCTTAAACCTCCAAATCTACTGACTCTAGAACATGCATGCCGACATGTATGGACTTCGACCTGGCTGCAGCACGTGAGGAGTTAAATGGACTCTGTCACAGATTTGACGATAGATGGGGCATCCCATTTTTTTCTAATGTGATTATTATTAACAATGCACCAGGTTGTTCCTCTTGCACAGTGCCCACATAGTAAAACCTAGGGGATTTACTATGAAGCGAATGTTCAACGGGAAAGCCAGTATAAGAAGCCGCACGCCGCACACAGATTAGTGTGTGAGAAGTGTACTTGCATTAGGGGTAATCTAATGAGGTTGCATAGGAGTGAGCAGCATAGTAGTCATGCCTGGTGCTTATTTTAGGGAACTGGAACTTCTACTAATGCTGCTATTCCAGGGGCACGGCATACTTTTCATCCCTCAAAGCTAATAGCTACTCAAGGCCAGTTTGAATTCCGCTCTGCTAAGCTGAGAAACTAGGGTGTACTATTATTGTGCAATTGATTTCCAAATTTCTACCACCCTCGATCAAGATGGTTGTTTGGAGATAAGCATATTGGATCATTAGCTTAAGCTTCTAAGCCACAGAACTAGAGGATTAGAAGAAACGAAACAGGGATAAAATGGTAGGGAAGATTAAACATTAGAACCGTCAGTTCAGAACAAATTATATAATCAGTTGGTCCTAGGTTCAAGCAACCCTGTTGTGCGAACTTTGTTCGGAACTGTTAGTGTTTTGGCTATGTTATAATAGTGAATTAATGAAGGAAACTGCTCTCACAAATTGGATTTACAAAGCGTTGTTTAACTATGATTCATTCCAAGCAGGCGAATGGACGAACCTGAATCGAATGCGCTTGAGGTCGTTGCCACCTTGCGCCAGTGAGACGAAGGTGATGAGCACGCCGGGCTCCACCTGCGCCACCCACTCCTTGGAGTCCTCGTCCTTGCCGTCGCCGCCTTCGGACGACATCTCCTCGTCATCCCCCTCGTCGCCGACGGGAAAGTCGGTGCGGACGCTCATGGACGGCGTGACATCCCCGCTCGACAAGGCGGCGACGCCGCTGCGCAACCGCGGGGTCGAGGCCGCCGAGCTCCCGGCGCGTCGGTACGCGTAGTGGAAGCGGTCGGAGCCGGAGCCAGCGTCGGAGCCCCCGAAGGCGCTGCCGCCACGGTGGTGGTACGGGTGGTGCCGCCGCGAGGCGGCCGCCGAGGAGCCCGCGCAGGGCTTGCAGTGCCGGTACGCGACCGACGCCTTCAACGCCATGTCCTTGATCTAAACCCAAGAAAAATAGCTCCCGTCAACATCCGATCTGAACCTACACAGCCTTGAAACGACGCACGAAACGCTCAAAGCTAGTGCTGTGAACTTCCACATCGGTTTGCACGGATTGATGAATCCCAATGACACGGCCACCTAAACTCGACAATTTTCCGCCGATTCCAAGCCGGCCGTTCACTAACCAGAACGCCTGGAAAACGAGAAAAAGGAAATCGAGATTCGAGAACTCCCAGTCCCAAGTGCCGAGAACCCACCTGGGCGGTGAGCGCCTTGATGGCATGCCGCGTGCCGGGTGCCGCCGCGCCGCCGGCATCAGCGGCGTTCTCGTCCTCCGGAGGGTCGTGCAGCGGCGGCCCGCCGGCGGCGAACTGCTGCTTCGAGCATGCGATGCACGTGAGCATCCTCCTCCCCGGTGCGGTGCCTCTCCACGCACAAAAAGCCGCCGAACACAGCTCACTGACGTGCGGCGGGCAACTACTGACCGCAGCAGCCGACGTGAAGAAAAAAAAAAAAGAAAGAACGAATGGCCGAGCGGCGGGCGGTCGGCGCGCGACAGCGCGAGCGCGTTTATAAACGGCACGTCGCGTCGTGGTGGCGCGTCGGCCGCACGAGCACGAGGATCCTCCTCACTCGGCCACTCCCCTCCTGTGATCTCGAGCTCGGGTTAGCGGCATTAATGGCGGGCGGGTTAGGATCCGATGCTGTTAAACGGCAGGAGGCGCGAGGTGCGAGTGGGAGTTTATTTTATTTGCGGCGGCACGAGTACTAGCGGCTGCCGGCCCGCCGCTTTGATGCTGCGGCGTCATCGGTCTGCCATGGCCGGCGGGTCCCGCGCCTCTGATCTGGATCTGGCAGAGCAGAGCAGAGCAGAGAACCTTTTTTGCTCGTGCAGGTGCTTCTGCGCTCTGCTGCAGGCCGGGCTCTGAAAAGGAAAAACCGTGGGGTAGGTTCGCGAAAAGTGAAGGGAAAAAGGTTCAAATCTGCCGTGATTGGGGTCTGACTCGTTCCCCCAGCCTGTAGTCGGTGTGCCGACGAAGCTGGCCGTCCATGGCCGCGGCATCGTCGCCCTGCCCTTTCTGTCTCGTTCCTCGCGTAGCTTGCCGCCCTTGCCTTGCCCAGCCCGCCGGCCACGGCCACCGCCTCCTTGTGCGCGCACCGCGGCTGTGTGGCCGGTAACACCGGAACCACCGCTCCAACCATGGATCCATCATGGCCTCGCGTCGCGCTCTGCTCTGTACGACGAGTCCACGGCACATGCCTCTTTGCGCCATCGTGGGGTTGCTGATGATGCCGCAACTGCTCCAATGCGTTTGGGGGTGCGTTGTCTGCGTCTCGGCGTGCACCATGATTAGAAGCTGCTGACCGGATGGTTAGCCAACAAGAAACAAAAAGGTTCCGAATCCGCTTGGGCTTTGGAAGGCCTTGATATTGTGGCCATGATGAATGAAGCGGCCCATTATCTTGAACAGGTGACAGTTATCAGTGGGCCGGGTGGCTCTGGAGTCTGGACATGGGCATGGGCAGTAGAACATGGAGCTGTGAGCGACTATGGGTGGGGATATGATCTTTTTCTGTTTTCCTTTCATTTTCTTTTGATCACCGTTTGGTTGTATTGGAAGGAACGGTTTCACCAGCTTGGAGAGTGAGTTTGCAGTACAAGCTAAGCAGGGGGGGACCATCAACCATATGAGCTTGCATGGACGTTTAGCTTGGCGCCATATTCCTCCTCTCAAGCTATGCAGCAGGGAAAAAAAACTAACGGAAGATGTGCTGCACATGACGCCATAAACGGAACCCGATGCTGTCTGCCATTTCAATCAGTCACCCGTTAGGCCTCGTTCGGTTGGAGGGGAACGAGAGAGGGAATGAATCTATTACTCTCTCTAGTATAAATTTAATCTCTCATTCCCTTTCAATCGCCACCATTATATTTTGTAACCGAACGGTGCCTTAGGAAACCTTATTCCAGACAGATGTGTCTGTGTCGCTCCTAAAACAAAGAGGTTACTTTCAACTTCTGAATACTGTCTATTTAAGACAAAGAAAAGATAACAGTACTCCCTCATTTAATGATTTAATTTTTTTCTAAATATGTCATTCTCACTTTTCAATTCATATTTTCCACTTCTCTTTAATTTTCACACCGAGGGTTAAAATGACATATTAAAATGAACAGGGTAAGTACTTTTCATTGTGTGGGGGAGTATAAATCATTTTATTTTGTCTAAACTAGTCTAATGCCCGTGCTTCGCTACGGAAGCAAAACAACTTAGCGTATTATCTATTTTGTTCAATGTACATAATTTAAACAAAATGGGTATCATTTCAAAGTTGTCTTGCGTCATGATCTGTCACAAGATTACATGGGTCAGCAATATAAACGGACTCCTCACCGGTCGCTCACCCCCAGAAAGCATGGCATATTCAAATGTCAATTTGTAATTTTTCTTGAAGCGAAGTTCCTCCCCTAGAGTGCAAAGAAGCAAATCAAGATTTTATTTTCTGTTTTTAGGCATTATCCAGCTTCTAACCACAAAACAGAATACTTTTGGGAAAAAGAATAATGATGCAAAAAAAAAAAAAATTGGCCAACAGAATACCCACTGCTTCCTCCATGAATCCAAGTTATATAATGTATTGTGCAGTGGCTCGCCCATGCGTTCACCAAAAAAAAAGTGCAGATTAAAGCAGGATTGTGAGAAAAGGTAACAATACTAAATCAACAAAAGCAAATGAATTTCAAGTCAGTAGGCTACCTGATGGTTAATTGCAGCACGTAAAAGTATAAGAGATTTTAAATTAGCACTCGTTCCTGGCATTGCTCGTATTGGATTAAATAACATACACATGAAAATCAATATCAATAAACCAAAAATACTAATAATTTAACATCAACAGAAATTTACAATACTATTGACAAGGATAAGGGCAACTTATAGGTCAGTGCCATTCTGAAATCGCACGAAGTAGCTGGCTGTGATAGCACTGACTGACTGATCATAAGCAAATATAAAAAAGGTTACGTTACCAAATTATCTCATCGAACTCTTGGTTTGAACCAACATTAAGCAGAAAGCCATGGGTCAGTTTTGACATATAACAAAGGTAGAAAATCATAGTAAGGATCAATTTCAGAGCAGATTAAAGTTTCATACGTTAATATGTTCCTTCATTCTAATAAATCAGCTTTGCCTATCATGTTAATTAGAAAGATCATCCTGCATGAGACGCAACTTGCATAGCTTAAGTTACTGCACAATTTCAACTATTTTTTTTTAATCTTTACATCTAGGATGAGAAGTAAGAATCTGAAGGTTTGCCAAAGATATAAACAGCATGGTTACATCTAAATATAATCAATTGTCATTCCCTTAGCAATGAGTACTAAAACTAATCTTTAAATAATGTATAAATGGTTGCCCGTGCCTTGCCCACATGTTGGCGTATGGGAGAGGAATGACCGACAGACATGACCAAAAGAACGCACCGTGCGGCCATCTCATAGCAGCATCTTCCTCCATGGATTGGCCCGGACCTGCAAAATAAGAAATTAATAGCTCGATTAAGCACAAAACTATTCGTATGATGCTAGATCTGCTGCTAATCAGCAAATTAAATCACAAATACAGATCCAAATTATACAAGAACGAAGAGAAATATACAAGAACGAAGAGAACATCAAGTTGCTCCAATAGTGAGATGGCCTGCGTTAGAAATTTGGTAGGAGAAAAGCAAGCCCCTTCTCAGTCCTGCGTTGCTACCTTGGCCCCTCTGCACAGCTTCACGAATCGAGCTGCCCCCTGCTATGCATCGATTGGATACACCGGAGTTGAGGGAGAGACAGTAGAAGATGGCTCGGGAGAGTTGGGGAGGTGGCGAGTGGAGCAGATCTGAACTGGGAAGGACGAGAAATGAGAACGGGGCCGGTGGCGCGTTGGAGGGGCAGAAGGTGCGCGGCGCGGCGGCAAGGATGGGGCCGGGGTGGGGCAGGGCGGAGCCGCCGTAGCGGAGCAAGGCGAGGAGCGGGTCCGGCGGCGGCGCATGTGAGGGCAGATGATGCGCGGCGCGAGGGCGAGGTTGGGGGCGGGGCTAGGCGGGCCCATGTGTCTGCGCGGACCGAGAGAGACGGAGACCTATTTGCAGCCGTGAAATGAAGATCCAACGGTCCACGTCGCGAGTTGCAGAAAGGCAAGATTCACCGAATGAAAATTTGATTTCAATTTTTTTCAAGGGTTTTAAAAATTTGACACTCCATATGGGCGATATATACTATGACTGACCAAGTACATGTGGATCTAGTAGCAAATTATCGAAATTCAATGATTAGAGTTTAAAAAATAAATCTCGCCTACAGCGGTGGCATAAGCAGGATGAAAATGAAAAGAAAAGGAAAAAAAAACTTTCTTTATCGCGAAACTCCCTTCATCCCTTTTATTTGATGTTTTGGATTTAGGTATGAGAATTAAAGGGGTGAAAACAAGGAGAGATAGAGATGTATTTAAAAATAAAAAAAGTATTATGAAGTGATGATGATAAGTACTCCTAAATTGAAAAAAACTTAACGGGACTAGGATACCATTAATATGGAATAAGGGAATATTTTTAACTTAAAAAATGAGCAGAATACTTTCCTTGCCAGATGTGCATCGAAGTGAAAATTCCTTATTTGACTTAAAAAAGTCACAACTTTCTTTCTGACCCTTTTTATTTGAATTTTTCTATATGGCCTAAAATTCATTTTTGATTCTTTATTTAGCATTTTCGTGACTTTTGACCCCAAAAAGTGTTAAATGGGGCATAAAATGACTATTTTACCCCTGGTTTTCTATTTGTTTCATTTCAAGCATTATTTTTTTTGTATGGTTTGATAATATCACAATTGTAAATTTTGCTATGCGGAATTGTGCACACATAGGTTTTAAATAATTTTGTAAAATTATCATATTATCAAACAATGAAAAAAAAAATAATGCTCAAAATAAAATAAATATAACACTCAAGGGTAAAATGGTTATTTCATCCCCACTAACACCGTTAGAGAGCAAAACAAAAGGAAGGGCCAAATAAGAAATCAAAAATTAATTTTGAGTCATATAAAAAAGTTCAAATTGAAAAGGACAAAAAAAGCCGGTGATTTTTTTGGTCAAATAAGAAATTACTATCTCTGTCTGAACAGAAGTTTATTTCTAACTTTTATTGTCTGATGCTTTTGACTAATAATTTTTATAGATTTATTAAATTTAAAAACTTAGTGTCTGTACTTTTAAATTTATTAAAAAATATTTTTATAATATATATAAGTCATAGTAAACAAAACATTGAAATAAACTTATATGAGAAGGGTACCTCGAAATCGAATCACCACTAGAAAAATAGCGCGGCATTTTGCCGCGCCTGATGACCTTGTTGAGAAAATTTGTTTATAGATAATATGATATATTTTGCATCTAATGACTTTTGTCATTGAGCATATATGTTTGTTATGTCCGAAAAATTATATGAACTAAAACCAGCTTTCTAAACTTAGTTATCGTTGAGGCAATTTGAGAATTTTATTCTTAGACATAAAGTTTTCATCGGCAATATATATACCAAAAAGTACCGCAGGATGCCTGTTTTTTAGTTACATATTACCTATGGACAGATTTTATTGGAACTTTCTTCATTATAGTTCAAATGAAGAGTTCCGATAAATCTGTGCAACAAAATATTTTATCATCCATAGTTATACATAAATAACCTATGCACAGATTTTATTAGAACTTTCTTCATTATAGTTGAAATGAAGATTTCCTATAAATCTGTGCAACAAAATATGCTATAATCCATAGTTATATAATAACTATTATAGTAGCATCCATACGATACGTAAGTTGTAAATAGGGAAGCAATTCATCCTGCTTTAAGGAACTATAGACACGATAGTCTATATTCCAAAAGTCAGTTTTCAAAATGTATGTACAGCAAAAGGTAAGACCATTGTTGTTTGACCTGTAGAAAAAAGAGTAAACAACATTAAATTTTTTGGAAATATTAGTATTATACAGATATATTTATGTCTTCATTTATTTGTTTTCTTACTTTTTAAAATCTTGCTTTTTTGCTA
>BCLF01000018.1:1862900-1876568 GCA_001602275.1 Zoysia japonica
CCCTTGAAAATATTCTACTCTAAATTTATCTTGATTTCTTGCTATCCAAGATAACCTATCTTCATCTTCACAAGCATGACAATCCACTACTATTTGTTTGGATAGTCTGCCATAGCATAGGTATGGATTTGGTTGTCCTTTTCTATAATGTACATGGTATTTGAAGAAATCATGCATCGTAACTTTGTTTCTTTTCTGAATATTAGGTTTATCATGGTTATCATAATAATAAATACCTAGTTGATATCCTCTTTCACCATAAGGAAATAATAAAGGATATTGCAAAGCAAAATATGCAGGATGTAATATAGATATTTGTCGTAGGCCTTGTTCATGTGTGCTTACTATGATATCTCGCTTATAATTTTCTAATGTTAAATCACCTATTACTAGCATTGCTAGTTCACTGGGATTAGGCATTTCATATTGTATTGGATCGCCTTTTTCTGAGCCAATTATACGAATACTTATATCTATACCATTGTTTTGTTTTAGTAAATCTCGTGCATGACGAAATGTTTTAACTAAAGGATTATATTTATCTAGCATTTCAATCAAACCTTGGATGATTTCAGGATCTAGATCATTATTATCAGATTCTTCATCACTTTGTAAAGCACAAATTCTATTTGCAATTTCATTTTCAATATCATATATATATAATTCAGCAAACTTTGGCATGTTGTCTGGTTTAGGAAGTAAAGATCCGATACGGTGATGTATCTGACCATTAATTTGAAATACATATGGTGCGGAACCTTTGTTAATCGATTTGTCTATATTGGCGTCCATAGATGTAAAAGCAAATAAACTATTGTATTGTCTAATTTTTTGTAAGAAGTGTTTTGATCGTTTGTTACCAGCAAAATTAGTTAATTCTTTAAGAAATTCTGGTCGATCTTTAAATGGAGGGATTCTTATTTTGCCTCCTTTACAGCATGAATTGTATATAATATTGGATTTCCTGGTTGTAGAATCATGTTTTACTCTTTCTTCATACCAAAATAAAGCACCACAATATTTACATGTATATTTTGCTATCCCATAGTATGAACGTTCTGGATAAGACTCTTTTAGATATTGAATATATTCAGATGGAAAATATACCATAGCATCATTATTAGCTAGATAAGCAAACTTTTTTTGTAAATTTAGATTTCGCCGTCTTATTTTATTTTGTCTACTATCTTCATTTACTTCACCGTAGATATTGTTACTTAATTCAACAGATGTTCTGTTGCGTTTTCTAGATTTGGTATTTGTCATTGGTATTCTATATACTTTTTTCAGTACAAAATAAAGTTTCAAATTAATAATGTTACAGCAGCTATGTCAGAAAAGTTGTAACGGAAAAACTGTTCTTACTTTCATAATAGATAAACAAAAAAGAGGGCATACTGGTCATACCTTTGTCCTGATTGGTTACTTTCTTGATTATCTTGTTGCAAAGCTTGATTCCCTGTATAATAAGTTATTTTAGTAGAGAATAAAGTTTCAAATTAATAACAATAGAGAGGCTATGTCAGAAAAGCTGCAAAGGAAAATAACTTATTTTAAACATTAAGAATAAAAGAGAAGTTTAACTTGTATACATAAATAAATTTCATTATAAATTTTTAATATCTATACAGTATTATTCTTGTTTTAATTTTCATTGTTATTTAAGTACACATTATTGAACACAGACAAATTAAAAAATAAACTATACTGGTAATAGCTTTTCCCTTCACTGGTTATTTTATGATTATCTGGTTGAAAAGCTTGGTTACCTGCATAATAATAGGTCTGCTTAGTTTCGCTTTCTAAAAATAAAAGGATGAACAACAAAAAAAGCATATATGAAAAAATCCGTATAGTCATAAAAACACTATAGCTTATGAAAAATATAAGGAGTCAAGTCATCCTGCAATCCAGTTTTTTGCATTTCAATGAGTTAGAACCAACTCCCAGGTAATGAGCTTATCCAGAAGCTGTATTTAGCAATGGAAGTGGGTAATTGTTGGCTTCTAGAATCTTCTTACTCTATTGTTGGTACATTACCGACTCTTGATCGACGGTCAAAATTTTCTGTTATTTAAATTCAACGACTATATAATTTTTGATGACGTGAAGAAATGTGGGAGCACTAAACCGAGCTGGTTTAGATAATAATGATAATAGAAAGGTATAGACATTATGTTAATCAGTTCCTTCATCTTGATGAGCAGCGACAAGTACTCTGTCAATTACAGTACGACGAAAAATAAGGTTTCAAACTACACATGCAAAACAAAAGTAGTTTATACTGCTTGCCTAAACAACAGACCATATAGCTTAAGATAGACTAAAAGATTGGACCCAAACCACACGAGCTACAACACCGAATCAAAAGATAGTACCCTTGGTTACTAAAGTATACTAATCCATCTCAACTTTCAAATTTTCGACCACGTACATAGAGCAGTAGGCGCCATGAATAGTTACAGCACCTTGGTTTCCTCTCTCTCTCTCTCACTTTCTCTCTCTCTCTCTCTAACACACACTCTCACTCTTCTGTAAAGTGTCTTAGGAACTTGACAACCATCTACATTGTCTATCAAACGCTCAATTAGTTGGAGCCCATGCGTAAGAGGGTGAATCGGTTCTCGATTGGCTCAGTTCCGAGGCACAATCCACGAACCCAAATCATCTCTCTAATCCCCGCGAGCAGCACAGGGAGCACAAACGGCAGCGCTTTCAGGACATCGTCGATGGCGATGGCGGAGATGAGGTCCGGCATCATGGAGCTGACGCCCGCGATAGGGCCGAGCACTTGTAGCTCACACCGCGATAGGGCCGAGCACTTGCAGCTCACAACACCGAGTACACACTAGGGTATAAAGGTGAAGGAAAGCTCTTGCAATACGTACTCGTTGACAAAGAATCGAAGATGGAAGAACAATACTGACGCGACGGTAAGAAATCGAAATCTTTATCTTGTCTGAGCGGCAAGCTCAGTTTATCTCTCTCGGCGAGTGATTTAAAAATGCCGTGAACCTTTTTTTTATGGAAGAAGAGGAAGAGTCTGGAGGCCGTGCATTTATGACAGGAATACTCTGGACTCTAGACCCCGGGTTAAGATAAAAAAAATCAGGACCTAGAAGAAGCACGGGTGTTCAGATTTCTTTATTTCATCATTGCTGCGGCAGCAGCCCAAAGACGAATCGGCTACTCCTTTATTGCTGCCGCAGCTCCGTACAGTTTTTTTTTTATTCAATTGCTCCCGCAGCAGATTGACGGCTATCTTTTTTTTGATAATTAGATCCTACGACTATTCTCTATTTGACGACGTGGAAGAACGAGGGAGCAAGAAACCGAGCTGGTTTAGATAGAAAAGATTTAGATAGAAAAGATTCTTGTGGTAGCAACCGTTACGGTACCCACTTCGCCGTTTTTTTGACTGCCAATCTGGCCCCATGAGGTCATGATCCCCTGGATCTCCCAGTCCCCGGTCTCACCAGCCACCTCGCAGAAGCAGAACCTCCTCCTGATCCATGTCACGTGAACGTAGTCGTCGTACACCGTCACTTTCCGATGCCCTCGGCTCCACAGGTCAATTACCCATTTCTCACATGGCCCCAGACGAACAGAGCCCGTGTCTACGTACACCGAATGCACGGGACCTGCCATTGTGGACCTCTCTGGTCCGGCCTCTTCTCTCCTGTCATTCGCTCTCGCGACCTCAGAAACGCGAACCCGGGAAGCCGCCACGCCACGACCGGGGCCCGACACCTCTCGGCTCCTCGGTTCGCCTCGCTTCCTCCGCCGCCTAGGGTTCCCTACCGGTCGCCGCTGCCCGGCGAGGCAGGTGAGCCCGCGCAGGTAGCCCTCGACCCACCACCGAGCCGACATCCGCCATGTCGCTCCTGCGGCAGCGAAAGCAGCCGCAGCGGGAGCCGCCGCCGCCGCCCTCGGACGACAACGGGTCCGACCACGACGAGGACAAGGGGGGAAAACAGCCGCCGCCGTCGAAGGAGGCGACGCGGCGGACGAAGGCCAAGTGGTCGTGCGTGGACAGCTGCTGCTGGCTGGTCGGGTGCGTGTGCTCCGTATGGTGGCTGCTGCTCTTCCTCTACAACGCGATGCCGGCGTCGTTCCCGCAGTACGTCACCGAGGCCATCACGGGGCCGCTCCCGGACCCGCCCGGGGTCAAGCTGCAGAAAGAGGGGCTGCGCGTCAAGCACCCCGTCGTCTTCGTCCCCGGGATCGTCACTGGGGGGCTCGAGCTCTGGGAGGGGCACCAATGCGCCGAAGGGCTCTTCCGCAAGCGACTTTGGGGCGGCACTTTTGGCGACGTCTACAAGAGGTTGCTCTTTTCCCCTCCTTTCCGATTTTTTACCTTTCCAGGTTGCTGTGGTGCGCACGCTTTCGATTTTGATATCGCTGTTATGTGCATGAATTTGTGTGGGTCGCTAGAATGTTGTTATTTTCGATAGGTTGAACCGATGGGTCGAGTGATTGTTACCTAGGAGTATGTTGCTTGTCCTTTAAACTTAACTTTGTTTGGTCATTAGTGTTCCTTTTGGAAAACGAAGTTTCATCCTTGTGCTTTATCGGAATAATCCAATATCCAGGGACCAGCAGCATTGGTTTGTGTCTGTGTTCTTTTGTCAATGTTGCTAATAGTTGAGCCAGCTTCACCTCAAATAGTTGTCAGGACTAATTTTCTTTATGCATTCTAGTCTACCTGCCGATTATGGGATTTATAAATTTATTCCAGCTCCTCGGGAAGCTGTTGGGTAATGAAAAGAAAAAAGCATTTTGTATGGTATTGGGCATGCATTGTAGACTTTGATAGAGAGAAATTGGTTGCTTCTCGTAGTTAAATGATTTAAGTATTTCTTTTCTAGAAAGCCATATTGCATGGTTTCTGGTGGCAGTAGAGTCCGGACCAGAACATTGAAAAACATACCTGCTGATCGTTGCTTCTAAGCCTTATTCCAATGAGCTATGTAGGTAGATTATAGGAAAAGGACTTCCAGTTTTTTAAAAGAATTATTTAATTTCAACTAGCTGCTGGGTGGAACGTTATACTATTTGAAATGAAGCAATCAACATTAAGCCCAAATGTATTCTAGATAATGCAGGAAAAAATGAATCATGGCCTGTTTATTTTCCAATGGTATTTGAACTCCCGTCTCATGTGCTTATTGTAAAATCAATCAATCTACTCGAGAACTTCAAGAATCTCATACAAATACCATTTGTTGTTATGTGAAGTCACATTCGATTGCATTAAAAAGGCATCCTTAATATTGCATATTTAGCACATCAATCATGGATTCATGGTTACATGGTAAGTATCTGTGCTTTTTATGTATGTAAACAACTCCTATTACTTTTGGCTGTAGTGTCTCATTCTCTTTTTCTCATCAGTTGACCTTTAACTTTTTTAGACCTTTGTGCTGGGTGGAACATATGTCATTGGACAATGAAACAGGGTTAGACAAACCAGGAATCAGAGTGAGGCCTGTTACAGGTCTTGTCGCAGCAGACTACTTTGTACCTGGATATTTTGTTTGGGCAGTCTTAATTGCTAATTTAGCTCGTATTGGATATGAAGAAAAGAGCATGTACATGGCTGCATATGATTGGAGGTTGTCTTTCCAGAATACGGAGGTATCTTCTTCGAGGACCTTATTGCCAGTAATTAGTCAGATTTTAGATGTCTTATGGATTTGCTACTTGGTTCTGATGCTTGGCTATATTTGCCACGTTTTGTTGATATTGGTTGAGAATAGGCCGTATTTGTAATATTGATTACCCTGTGCAGGTTCGTGATCAAACTTTGAGCAGAATAAAGAGTAACATCGAACTCCTTGTGGCGACTAATGGCGGAAATAGGGTGGTGGTGATCCCACATTCCATGGGGGTTCTCTATTTTCTGCATTTTATGAAGTGGGTTGAAGCACCTCCTCCCATGGGAGGTGGCGGCGGTCCAAACTGGTGTGCAAAGCATATCAAAGCTGTAGTGAATATCGGTGGACCTTTCTTGGGAGTTCCCAAGGCTGTTGCAGGACTTTTCTCATCTGAAGCCAAAGATGTCGCTGTTGCCAGGTAATTCAGAGTTAGAGTATGCCAGTGTGGTATTCTTCTAGCACTGGTTGTCAGGATTTGCTTAAATCGTATTGTTTCACATTGTGGTTCATCATTTTGCATTCTGATTAGTTCACTAATATATATTGTTGTTAATACACATCACTACATCAGCTTGCATATTACTTCTGCTAATGTTTGTTATCTATGTATTTTTCTTTTCTGTAGATTCTTAAGTAGTTAATCTCCCATTTTACTGTAGTTATGCTTGTCGTTTTTAACAGGGTGTACTCTTATCTGATTTATCCAATTTCCAGTGGTACCACCAATAACTTTCAAGTGTTGAAGTACTATATGCTGGCACGCTAATTTTTATCCATATCTTGCTCGCATAAGCGTTGCATACAAGCATGCTAACGAAGTTTTTAATTATTTTGTTCAAGAAAATAAAATCATTAAAATTTATAAAAGGAAAGGGAATAAAGGAAAAATGCCATTAAGCATTACCCTGAAAAGGGTAAAACACTACATTCTATAACAACAAAAAGAGTCTAAAGTCATGTTATAACACTATAACTATTATAAAGTAACCATATACCGAAGCGAACTAGGGTTATCATTGATTCCCTAAGATGGACACTAATATAACTGCAGGCGCAATTCTGACTTTATGAGCATTTTTCTGTCTAAACTGTAAGAACATAAGGTATTCCCACTCTAAACAATCGCTAGGATCTGTTCTTCATGTTATGTACCATTGGACCAGCTTATTAGAGGTTAGCGCAAATAAAGAGATTCCAAGTTGTGAGCTGGAATGAATTGTTACTGGATTCTTACTTCAGTGATTGTGCCACATAACATTTTAGCAAGTTTCTTTCCCGGATTTAAAATGCTGCATGCACATGAATCGAATAATCATGTATTTTTCTGATTTTAGATAAACTTGAAGCTGCTGGGTGCCTTATCATCCTCATTTATGTTTTTTGATTTATCCTAAGAAAATTGCTCTATATACAAAAGAAAAGAAAGAGAATTAGTTACCCCTTACAGTTCTCTTGTTTGCATACAGAGCTATTGCACCTGACCTTATGGATTCTGACTTCCTTGGGCTTCAGACGTTGCGCCATTTAATGCGTATGACCCGTACATGGGATTCAACAATGTCAATGATCCCCAAGGGTGGTGATACTATATGGGGAGATTTGGATTGGGCTCCAGAAGATGGTTTTGAGTGTAAAGCTAAGAAGCAGAAGACAAATGATTCTGAGGTTTCTAAGGACGCCAATGGGGAAAATGACAAGGTTCAACAAGAGCCAGTTAACTATGGAAGACTGATCTCTTTTGGTAAAGAAGTAGCAGAAGCTCCTTCTTCAAAAATTGAGCAGTTAGAATTTCGTGTGAGTATTTAAAAGCATGTTAACATCGCTTTGCTTATTATTGGTTGTGGTACTTTCATCCACTACTTGTCAATGTTTTCTATATTGGTGCACATTCATATGTAGTTATCCATTTGGTTTCACATTTGTTTTCAATACACATTCATTATGTAGTTATCCACCAATATGTTAAGGTTCAACCAATATAAACATGCTGCTTACCTTCCAGCCACCGTAAATAGGTTTGTGTCTAGATGATGTTCTTGCCAGTGTGCAGCACTTTAGCTATCCTCAAGGATGTAGCCGCATTGTTAACAATCGGGCCCTTTATATTTTTAGTTAGTAGAACACTCAATTCCTGTGTTGTTAAAAAAAACTAAAAGCAGATAAATTGGCAGCATATGTACTTTATGTTGGAGCAAAACCTTACTGCAAACATTTCAGGGTGCTGTCAAAGGCCGCAATATTGCTCATTCAAATACATGTCGGGATATCTGGACTGAGTATCAGGAATTAGGGTGGGGTGGGATAAAGGCAGTTGCAGATTACAAAGTTTACACTGCTGGTTCGATCGTAGACCTTCTTCATTTTGTCGCTCCGAGGATGATGCAGCGTGGAAGTGTTCACTTTTCATATGGAATTGCTGATAACTTGGATGATCCAAAGTACAAGCATTACAAATATTGGTCAAATCCACTGGAAACAAAGTATGTGTCCCTCTTTAAGTTCCTGTATTGGTTCATGTTCATTCTTGTGCATTTTGTGTGTATTGTGATTCCAGTATCTTAGCTTATAAGCATTTCATTTGCAGGTTACCAAATGCACCTGACATGGAAATATTTTCAATGTATGGAGTAGGTATTCCTACTGAAAGAGCTTATGTGTACAAGTTGGCTCAACAGGCAGAGTGCTATATACCTTTTCAGATTGACACTTCTGCTGAGGGTGGGGATGAAAACAGCTGTTTAAAGGGAGGTGTTTACTTAGCTAACGGTGATGAAACTGTACCAGTTCTTAGTGCGGGTTACATGTGTGCAAAAGGATGGCGTGGGAAAACCCGTTTCAACCCTTCTGGCAGCAAGACCTACGTGAGAGAATATAACCACTCCCCACCCTCAAATCTTTTGGAAGGTCGGGGTACTCAAAGTGGTGCACATGTTGATATTATGGGGAACTTTGCTTTGATTGAGGACATCATCAGAATAGCTGCTGGGGCGACTGGGGAGGAACTTGGCGGTGACCAGGTTTATTCTGATATATTCAAATGGTCAGAGAAAATTAAACTGAAATTATGAAGCATGTGATGATGGGAAGATAAAAGTGCAAATTGTTCGGTGGATTGTAATTCTGCGAATTTTGCTTCCATCTTGTATTTTCCCCTCTACGTCCTGTCTCACCTGTTTAAAATCTACATTGTTAGAGGCGATATCGTGCCACTTTTTTTTTCGGGAATTGTACGACATTGTACATTAAATGTACAGATTTAGTTATGTTTCACCTGATAGCTGAAATAGCTTGGTATTCTTCCTGAAATAGTTGGTTCATACCCTCTCCGTCTCATAATAAGTGTCTTTTTTTATTTTCAAACATCTACTTTTAACTATTCATCTTATTCAAAAAATTTGTAAGAATATTATTTATTTTACTATGAAATAATTCATTGAAATAATTCATTATTAGAAGTACTTTGAGCTTGACTTGTTTATTTTTATGTTATTGTAAATTTTTTAAATAAGATGAATGGCTAAATGTTGATATCAAAAAGTGAAAAAGGTCATTTATTTTAGGACGGTGGGAGTATTAGATTTGCTTGGGATACTCTAAATAATTGTTTTTATTCGCTATTGTATGAGCAAAATTGTTATATTCCTTCATTGGATTTAGTGAGATGCATATGTGCCAGATTTCCGCTTTCTGTTAGTGGTCACACTGTTACATACACGCACTGCTGCATCAAGACCCAAAAACACAGTAGTATATCGGTTTCAGCCGCAGCAGCCTGCGCTTCAGTGTGCTTATTATCATTTTCTTCCTCCGGAACTTGCGCACCTCAACTGGCTTCTATTTACTCCTATTCGACTTGTTACACAATTCCATAGGGTGCGCTCTTGGTCTGTTTTTGCTACCTTGCGGTGCGGCTCTTGGCGCACTCGCAGGTGCGACCTCGCATTCACGCACCTGCCTCGCGTCTCCTGATCTCTGCCAAACAAATCAGATCAGACACGGCAAACCCAACCCCTCGCGACCACGCCCGTGTCCATCAGCATCAGTTCCGTGCTTCGTCCCCTGCTAATCGAGCGACCGGACACAGGAAAGTGCCGGAAAGGCACGCGGCATCCACCTCTTCGCATCAGCTGATCATCGAGACCTCGGTTCCAGTTTGGTGATGCGCCAACCGTGGACGACACACCACGTACGATCACCGATCACCATGCCAGCACCTGGCGATCGAGCACGACACGATCTCTTCTAACCATCGGTGTGGTGCGCCGCCCCTTCCTTTGGAAGGTCCTGGTGCAATGACCCAGCACGTTGCCATCATCTTCCCGGTACGGTGCGAGCGAGGGTGCTCACAGGAACGGGCGAGGTGGGGTTCAGGTAGGTTGCTCATCACCCAGCGCTCGGATGCTGCTCCTTTCACGCGCAGCCGTCTGGCCTGTCCAGATCGCGTCCCGGCCCCGCACACAGATCAGCCGTTCCTGTCGCCGAGCGTCGCTGTGCTTGGATCCTTCCTCCGTTCCTCCACGCTCCCACCCATGCCGTTGCGTTGTAGCAGCACCACCGCACCGAGCAGTCACCTCCAAATGAACAAATTTCCGAGTCCAGCGAATTACTCCTATTTGTCCATCATTTCCTTTTCTCCTGCAACAAGTATGAGAATCTTCGCGCTGGATCTTGGAGGTTTTATAAACTGTTCGTCACACTCACAGCTGGGTTGCTAAGAGGTGCGTGGCCGCGGGCGGACACGAACCGCTCCGCCCATGCATCTCGAGGACGCGATGTCGTACATTTCCATGGCATGCCGTATTGTACTACAGGATAAAGATTCCAACTCTGATGTGGTGATCCATTTCAGTACTGTACTGTTTTATAAGTTCTGAGATCGAGCTCGCTGATGTGCTCCCTGCCACTTTCCTCGAAACTGAGCTGGATCTGGAAGTGTGCTATAGTACATGCTGATGTAGCGACGAGTGTTTATCACTGATAAGATTATAGTATTATATTGGATAGAGGGCCATGGCATGATGGAAATATGGAATACAAAGATCGCTTGCTGACAAAGCATGCCCAGTCTCTCAGCTAATCCAAGATCTTTCACCTCCAGAAAGGATGTACGCGAGTCCTCGAAATGGCCCTTCCATCATGATTAGTACTGAATGTTCTTGATGATCGAGCGCAACGAAGTGGATACGATTCACGCGGAGAACAGCACGGTCTTCTACATCCTACGATGCACACGAGCACATCTTGTTGCGCGTTTGGCTCATTCAAGTTTCAAGTGAGACTTGATGACAATCAAATACAACCGAGTCATCGTTTGCCTTTGATGCTTGAGAAATGAGACAATGCATGGGTTTAGAAATCCCGTTGCAAGGCGTTTTCTGAGATCAAATAAACACAGCAAAAAAAAAAAATTTACATTCAGAGACAGCAAAGACTGTACTTTGGTCATTTGAAAATTTAGCACGATATTTCAAACATTATTTATTGACATATATTCGAGGAAACGAGCAAATTCATATATAGACAAATTACACAGTACTGTAGCATTATTTGATTATGCGTAACACTGCAGCATTATTAACATGCAAACGATAAGAACAGAGCAAGATGCTTGTTTGAGTGTTTGACACTTCGTTTTCGTAGTGTCTTTTAGGATTTTAGCAAGCTTCCCTCTGGGCGATGGTGTGGTTGACCGCGAGGCTGGTCGTGCCGTACACCGGCAGCTCGCCGGCGCCGGTACCGCGAAGACTCTCCAGCTCGAAGAGGTCGGAGCTGGAGTCGCTGCCCTCATCGTCCTCCTCCAGCTCCTCGAGGCCGCGCACCAGCTCCTCCATCCTGCGCCGCACCACCGACGCATTGGCGTCCGGGCGGAACCTCAGCGAAGGCTCCGAAGGTTCCGGCACGACAGCTGCTTTCACCGTCCTCGCCGCCGACACACCTGATGTCTGTGGTGGAGCTGGTGAGTTTTGCGGTGGCTGAGGAGCAACAGCCGGTGCCTTGGTCTTCCGTTGGAGGCGCGCGGAGGTAAACAGAGCCTTGAGGGTGCACGCGAACGACGGCGGCTGCGGCCCGGGTGTCGACTGCGATGGGCTCCTTGGCCGGAACCTCGCTCCTGGAAAACACGGCCTGCTCTTACTCTTTCTTTTGCTTTGGGGCTGCGCGGCTGCATCGGCGACTGGTTCCTCCGCCACACGCGGAGGAGGCGGGCTGTGGCGGCGGCGAATGGTGGACTCAGTGTCAATGGTCGATGCGGACGAACAGGAGAAGGCTTTGCTGCTGGATGACGACGATTCGGACGAGGAAGTGGTCGACGACGCGTAGCCTGAGTGGCGCGGGCGCGCAACCCCGGTCTCCCGGCGGCGCCTGTCCGCGCCCGCAGCCTGCCTCGGTTTGCCCGCCTCCGTCGCCCACCACAACCGCGGCGGCGCCGGCGCCTTCTCCTCCGACCGTCGGCGCAGGGCTTCCACGACGTCCGCGCCGTCTCCCTCGTCGAGAGAGCGGTAGATGGCGTCCAGGAGCGAGGCCGAGAAGGACCCGCTGGACGTCTGCCTGCGCTCCTCCCGCGGCCGGCGCGGCGGTGGGAGCGTTGGCGGGTTCTTGCCCTTGCTGTACTGGCTGCGCCGCTCCATGATCGCGCCTGCCGGCAGACAAACACCGGCAGTGGAAATAATGCAAAGCGAGGCAGGGAGACGCGCAGAGAGAGAAGTGGAAGAAGAAGCGAGGAAGGGTGGATGGAATCGGAACGGAATCGATGATCGATCAGTGAGGTTGGCGGGCGGATGAGGGCGAGACGTGCGCGGCGAGGATTATATAAGTTGGTGGCGCGTGCCGCGGAGTGGCGGGGGAGGCGCTGCGTTGGCATGTGTCCTTCAGTTCACGGCCGCGTGCGCTCGCTCGCCTCGCCGCCACCAACGGGGGTCGGGCGCCGCAGATAATTATGCGCCCGGCCATTGCGTTCGTGGTGGCGGGCCGCCGTATCGACGGACAGCTTAAATGGCATGGGCTGATCACTGATGAACGCCCAGCCACAGATGCTTTACTGCATAACAATGTGTGGCAGCTAGGGCCTTTTTGTGACGTAGGATTCTTTAAGATAGGAAGATATAGGATTGAAATGCCCATAATTTTAAAATTCCATGGAATAAAAAAATTAAAAAATAGGCATGAAGTTTGGATGTTGTGTAGGAAAACCGCAGGAATCAGATAAGTGATAGGCACCTAAATTGTTAAGGCCACCATAAATTATCCTTACCATGAACCTCTAAATTGTTAAGGTCCGTTAGAAATTGATCTCCACCCGTTTTGGCCCAACGGTTTTAATGGTTCCTTGACCTAATCGCGTCCTGATCGGGGGCGCCCAGCCCATTATGGCTGGTGGGCCTCTATCGCCAGCGCCACAATAAATAGAGGTGGGGGCCGGCCGAAACTCATGACCTAAATTCGTCCGTACCGCCGCACCCCACCGACATCCCAAAACCCGATCTGTGAGGGGGCGCTGTGCCGACGAGAAGCACCACCGCCACGACGACCGCCGCCACCGAGAGATCGACGACGTCGCCGTGACTCCAACGCCACTGCCCTCTCCACCGACCGATGCTGCCCAAGCGCAGAGGACCGCACTGACAAAGGGCAGATGGCCGGAACGTCTTCCACGACTCCGGCGACCGGATCCGAAGGTATTGACCACCTCCGAACCACAGATCTGTTACCGACACAGAAACTCTCGGATCTACACTCCTAAACCCAGAGAAAAGATAACAACATTGGCTTCAGAGCCAGATCTAGGAGTGGATCCCGATGAGTATGAAAAAACTCGCCGGAACTCTACCCGCGAGAAAAGATCTGAAAAAAAAATCGTGGCCGTGGGCTACAATGTAGTGGATGCCCTCAGGCTCCGTGAAAGAACCGCGAAAAAGAAAGAAAAAGAAAAATAAAACAGTATCGAGAAAACATATTTAAAAAAAACTGGCGGCGCGACGCGGCGCTGTCAGGCGCGTGCGATGGCGCACGGCCC
>BCLF01000018.1:1881899-1943334 GCA_001602275.1 Zoysia japonica
GTGGTTGACGACATCTATGGACCACCTAAGTTGTTAGCGATAACGAACCCGCGGTAACGTATGCACACAACAATAAGTCAAGTGGTGCTGCCAAACACATTGACATAAAGTACTATGTTGTGAAAGATAAAGTTCGGGATCAAATCATAAGTCTTGAGCATATAAGCACCGCAAAGATGCTAGCGGATCCGCTTACTAAAGGCTTACCACCCAAAGTATTTATCGAACATGTTGCCGGCATGGGTTTAAGAGAAAGCCTGTGATTCCTGAACTAAAAGATGGCCCAAAAATGTATAATAACTATTTCAGAACAGAAAAATGTATTGTAGCTGTTAAGTCTATCAGCGATTGATCGTGACGATGAGACAGTTCTATGCATTAACCTGTAATGGAATGAGTGAAGTTAAAAGTAATAAAGATAAAAGTAAAAAGTGAGATCAAAGGGAGAATGTTAGAAATTGATCTCCACCTGTTTTGGCCCAACGGTTTTAATGGGCCCTTGACCTAATCGCGCCCTGATCGGGGGCGCCCAGCCCATTATGGCTGGTGGGCCCCTGTTGCTAGCGCCACAATAAATAGAGGTTAGGGGTCGGCCGAAACTCATGACCTAAGTTCGTCCGTACCGCCGCACCCCACCGACATCCCAAAACCTGATCTGTGAGGGGGCGCTGTGCCGACGGGAAGCACCACCGCCACGACGACCGCCGCCACTGAGAGATCGACGACGTCGCCGTGACTCCAACGCCACTGCCCTCTCCACCGACCGACGCTGCCCAAGCGTAGAGGACCACACCGACAAAGGGCAGATGGCCGGAACGTCTTCCACGACTCCGGCGACCGGATCCGAAGGTATTGACCACCTCCGAACCACAGATCTGTTACCGACACAGAAACTCTCGGATATACACTCCTAAACCCAGAAAAAAGATAACAACAAGGACATGGTGAAGTGGCCGGATCCCGTCCTGACTAGCTCGACTTATCGTAGCAGAACAAATTGCAGGGCCCCTGGGAATGGCTCCGTGGCATCTTCAACCACCAGCCAATCGAAAGTTCATGGATCTCAACAGAGCACCTTGTATCTTTAATTTCGGATATGAATTCCAAGAATGATTTTGTAAGTTTAGGAATACCATTTCGGTCACTGACATGTGGGTTCCGTACGTAGCAGCTATTGATCGTCGTATATCATTGAACCTCTACGGACGAAAAAAACCCTGCTACACTTCTAGTGACAAAATGCGGACCGTGTCAACTAATCTACTCGCTTTGGAGTAATCGCTACACTTGTCTGGCTACCGATACCAGCCAGGTTGCATTTTATATCTCTACAGACAATGTCAGCAAAGATCGTGCCAATGCCACCAGGTAATTGCATTGTTTGTTCTTCTTCTTCACGCGCGTTTTGCAAAGGGGCCTGGATCACCGAAACGCAAGCGTTTCGAATTCTGATCCATCGAGAAAAGCACTCCGATGAGCAGCGCGCACATGAGGCAGGAGCACCGCGGTATCCGTGGCCGCCTTGCCGGACTATTCTCCTCGGCGTCCTCACAGGACGGTCGTGATGAACAGGTACACGTCATGCAGCACAACTGAGGAACAATTTATGAGCAGATCTTCTTAAGGATCATACGCAATTTTGCGGTGGTTTTATGTTAATTCTGTGTATTTTATGGTGCTGGAGGTCGCGAGGCTAATGGAGGAGCTCCAGAGGCAACGGGATCTCAAGGACACCTACAAGGACAGGCTCGAGAGCACGCAGGGGTACCTCAGGTTCTGCTTGGAGGTTGCGCAGGAGCACGGCTTCCTGCACCTCATGTCCGACAACGCGAAGCGGCGGTGCTCGCCGGATCGCCACGCCGAAGACGAACCCGCGTCGACGCCGGACGACGAAGGTGACGAACAGGCCGAGACGCCGCCGTGCGACCCGTATCTCGAAGCCACGCGGGACCTCGCAGTGCAGCACGGCTGGTCAGTCGCGCCGGACGAGGTAATGATCAGCCAAGGCCTGATCATGGCTCATGCGCTCGCGCCGTCGCGCGTCCAGTGATTTTTCCTTTTTTTTGACCCGTGCGCGCTCCGGTCATGCAACAGATCGAGCTGCACGAGGTGATCGGCCAGGGGACGACGGCGGACATATACAGGGCGACGTGGCGTGGGCTCGAGGTGGCGGTGAAGTGGGTTCGGCCGGAGTTCTTCCGCTCCAACCCGAGCGGCGAGGCCTTCGTCGCGCAGGAGCTCGACGTGCTGTCCCGGCAGCGGCACCCGCACGTGCTGCGTCTGATGAGCGCGTGCCTGCGTCTGCCGGAGAGCTGCTTCATCGTGACCGAGCTGCTCAGCGGCGCCACGCTCGGGGAGTGGCTGCACGGGGGCAGGGAGAGGCGGCCGCGGCTGGCGTCGCCGCCGCCGCCGCCGCTAGCGGACAGGGTGAGCAGGGCGCTGGAGATCGCGCTCGCCATGCGGTACCTCCACGAGCAGACGCCCCGGGTCCTGCACCGTGATTTGAAGCCCAGCAACGTGCTGCTCGACGCTGACCTGCGTGCTCGGGTCGCCGATTTTGGCCACGCCAGGTTCTTGCCGGACGGGAAGGAGGCTCTCACCGGCGAGACGGGTAAGGGTGCATGCATAAAAGCAAGTTGTGCTCGAGGGAACTTCAACTAATCTTCTCAAATAAAATGCTGACATTTTAGGAACGTACGTGTACATGGCTCCCGAAGTGATTCGCTGCGAGCCGTACACGGAGAAGTGCGACGTGTACAGTTTCGGCATCATGCTGAATGAACTGATTACGGCGGAGCATCCCTACGTTGATACAAGCTACGGACCTAGCAAGGTTGATCCAATAGAACGCGTTTCAAACTTTGTGAATTTCGCCTAGCAGTGCCTGCATGCAGAACTGTCTAAATTCAAAAATCGTGCTGTTCATAGTTGAATGTGCTAACTGCTAATCCTTCACAGATTGCATTGGAAGTGGCAGCTGGAAGGTTAAGGCCCAAACTACCAGAAAGTGATGCATATCCTACTGGCCTGACTGATCTCATCTGCCGAAGTTGGGATGCAGAACCCTCGAACAGGCCATCCTTTGCCACTATAGCTTCGACGCTTCGTAAGATCAGAAACCAAATTATGCAACAAGGTGAACAGAACCGGTACTCCAATCATCAATTATTTGTATGCAAGAGTGACATAAAAAAGAAATGCGTTGTATGACAATTTGGTCCATCCCCCTGAACTTTTCCTATTCATTCATAGTTCTTCTGAATTCCCCTGATTTCAGTCACCATATGCACAAATTCTTCTCAAATTTAACATAGCAGTATAGTACTAACATCCTTTTCTATTATTTTGCATTCAGAATAGCTGACTTACAACTAGCATGCACTGCAACATCGTTCGCGTACACTTTAAGATGGAGACATTGATACAGGATAGCAGGCTAGAGGTTTCAAATGCAGCATGCCCTCCCATGGCCATGGATGAACCTGGCATCGTCTTCGGTGTACACGTGGGTCTCATTCAACAGGCTGCATTTTTTTTGCAAGAATATAAATTATTTTGGTATTTGCGGCAACACAGCGCAATGTCACAGTCAATTAACAAAATTAATAAAAGAATGGGACTTACGAAATATGGACGCTTTTGTTCAGTATGGTAGAGGAAATGAGGCACTCCCCGCTCAGGTAGACAAGCTCTCCTTCGATTCTCTCTACGATTCTTTCATTGATCTTCTCGGCTGTGAGGTCGAATGGATGATCCGAGGCCTGGATTGTGAATTGTAAGCAGCACATCGTTAAACAGACGCAGAAAAAAAGATTGGGATGCCGAGCCAAAAAGGGCAGGAGAAATTCATGGATGTGCAAGTACCATAACCCAGCCCCAAGTGTCAGCAAATGATGGAACATGAGCAGTGTAAGCTTGAACATCTGCAGCACAAGAACAGTCTCAGAAAGAAGATACCATATACTCCCTATGTTCTTATCACTGAACGTCTGAACCTAAGGTACGGGTTCTCTTTTCAGAAGACGATTAACAACACTCACATTTGAAAACATGCCTAAGAGTGTTGTAAATCGATGAGAAGACCTCTTTATGAGTAAGAACACCAGCAGGCCCGGCCTATCCGTTGCAGACAGTGGTCAACCGTATTGCATCAGATTGGCTGTTGAAAATGATGCCATCTCTGAAAAAAAAAAAGGAATGTCTTGATCACCATACCTGGGTGACAAAGATGCCGCCGTCATCAAGCTTGGGTTTGAGGATTTGCTCGTAGAACGATTTGGTGTACAGCTGATAGCAGGGGCCTCCCTCCATGGGATCGGCCAGGTCTCCAACTATCACGTCAAACTTCTCCCTGCTCATCTCCAACTCAGCCCTGCATTTGTTCACAGATGCGAGCTCAGTTTTCAGAGCACGATTTTGTCACTCTTGTCAGCGTAGGTAGAACGAGGTCTGTTTGCTCAACAATTGTGTCTCTCCTTCAAGAATTGTGAATTTCTTTCAAAAAGGTTGATGAATTTTGTGTTTTTTTTTTGTTGGAAATGTGAGGTTTAGTAGTATTAGGATTTAGGAAGAGCTTAGAAGCACGGTTCAATTGTTCATGATATTTCTCCAGTACCATCGTAGTGCTAGCATGAGGATATGCTTTGTCTTTTTTTGGTCCACTTTATGACCCTTGCATACTACTGTATTCAGAAAGACGGACAACAAGGAGAGAAGAAAAAGAGTCCACTGCTCCAACTTAGTCATGCATAGTGGATAATGTGGGGGCCAATGGATCCATGTGAACCATATTTGCTGTCATTTGGCACTAACCACTAAGGCGAGTTCTTTCTTTCTTCCTTTTTTGTGAGTAGCACTAAGACAGTACATGCCACGTGTATATCTCCGATATTGAATTACAATACATTTTCAAGATTCTGATGACATTGTCTAGGTATACTGATCGCTATTACAGAATCAGTAGATCTGTTTGATATCTGGTGGCCATCTAGAGACAAGACGGCATATGAAATTTAGGAAAAGCAATTAACCAAGTGCATGCAGACAATAAGTGAGACATGTACCTGGCGTCGTTGATGACGAAGCAGAGCTTGTCGCTGTCGAACGCCTCGCGGTTCACCGTCAGGTAAGTCCGGCAAAACTCCACGACCTCCTGGTCATGCATAAGTTTGCAAGAAAAATGACGCAGTAAAACACAGTTTTTTTTTCTTCAAAAAAAACAAAGACGACGGCTTGCGAGTTGTTCTGCGGCTGGAAGAACGGTCTGGTTCTTCGCGGAAGAAAACCTTGCAGCGGTTGAAGCTCTCATGGTGTGCACGGAATGGTCAGGGAGCCTTTGTGGTATTACCTGGTCTATGTCGCACATGACCACCCTTTGAACGGTCTTGTGCCTCAGGACCTCTCTTGCAGCAGAGCCCTCGCCACCTCCCATGATGAACACTGTCTTTGGGCTGAATGAAGCCACCACACCACGACAGCATCAGTGATGGAGTGGAAACAACAATGGTGAATAGGACTTGAATATGTATCAGTCCGCAGAATATACATGATTAATAATTATTGGTGCGCAGAACTTATTGGGTCTTCTGAAGCCAATTGAAATAGGTGCCGGCAGCACGGCACTAGAACTTACTTTGGATGGAAGAGCAGAGGCGGGTGGATCAAGGACTCGTGGTAGATGAACTCGTCCATCTCCGTGCTCTGCATCTTCCCGTCGATTATCAAAGCCTGAATTGTTCTTAACGTTAGGACTCAGACCACAGAGCACTCCGCACACACATCCACCGCGATCAGATACTGGACTGATCACGTACCTTACCGAAGTGCTTGGTGTCCAGGAGCGCGATGTCCTGGTACTTGCTCGTCCCCCTGTGCAGCACACTGGCAAAATCACCACCGACACTCGGTCATCTGATCATCATGCATGCCTCCTCTCTCTCTCTCTGCAATTGTTTGCCTGCATGTCTGTAGCGTTTAATTACCTGTTGAGAGCGTAGCTGAGCTTGAGGTCGTCGTCGATCTCCTCCTCGAACCATTCGCACTCGTCGGTCATGGCTCGCGGCGCTTGCTTCAGCGGCGGCTGCTGGAGGTGCTTATTAGGGACGACGACATAGCCGCCCGTGCCGCCGCTCACGACCTCGCCGGGAAGAGCAGCTTCGGCTGGCATGGCTCCGACCATGTCGTGTCGTCCACTGTCTTGTCGCGCCCCGCCGGCGAGAGGTCAGGGGCTGAGGAGGGGACGAGTGAGGCTCGGTGAACGTTCTGTGACAACCCAAGCGGTGTTGTCGTGACTTTATATAGTACTCTCTGTTTTAAAATTATTATCACCAGGACAAGAATTCTAGTTCAAAAAATATGGTACATGCATCTAGAGGGATGATGGCGGGTGTGAACATCAAGTCGTGCAATCAGTTTGTAGGAGAAGGTGGTTAGGCTTGAAAACGAAACCGTGCTAGTGTTCAGCTCAATACAGCACCCGGATACGCCTAGTGGTCCCCACTCCGAAGCGACACTCCAAACGGCGAAAAAAGCCTAGTGGAAGTGAGTTCCGATCCGGATACGACGGTCTGCATGGTGCTGGGACCGTGGGACGCATAATTAAACCCGGCGTCGTGCATGCCAAGTGCTCGTACTCCAAGCATGCTTGCTGCGCGCTGTGGCCTGGGTGGATGGAGCTGACACCCGAGAGCACAAGGCGCGCAGCGGATGGGTCGAGCGCGCGCGCGCGTGAGAGCTGCGCACTAGGCGGCCGGGGTGGCCATGCATGCCCCGACCGATGGAGCCGGCGGCGTGCGGCACCGTACGCACGCGTACTCGATCGTCTCTCGTGGAGCGCCCACCCACGAGAGTCCACGACGTGCCCCGGCCACACGGCGGCTTGTCGATCGCGCGGCCGAAACGGGCAACCGGAAAGGAATCGCACCATCGCCCGGAGGTTTCGTCACCGGATTTGGCAGCGGTACGACGACGCCGGGTTGATCAGATCACGGAAGGGCCTCCGGTACCAGTGCCACGCGTGTGTGACTCGGCACTCGTTTATGGCGCACTCGGTGTGGACGGGCAAGCCGGTGGCCGTGGTGGTGGCGGGGCAGTGCCCGTGTTAGTTTTGGGCGGGCGAAAAGAGGGCGCCGCAGATCTCCTGACCGATTCCACGGATCCGCAGCACATTTGCTGCAGGTAGAGACAGAGGTGCGCCAAAAACGATCGGCACCCGGCGCATTCCTCGTAGCTTGTCCTGGCAGATCGGGAAACCTCAACTACTGCTTCCTGCGTAGCGGGTCTTAGCACCCGATGCAACAAGTTCATCACTCGATAGTGGGCGCGTTGATTTGTTTGCTCCGACGGCAAGTGCATGCACACACTTCCAGATGAAATAGCTAGGCAGTGGCATGACAATGAATCGATCGCTCTGAACACAATGAGGTGGATTCAAGAACGGCACGTAGCAGCCGCACTAGTAGCACTAGGGCTTCATATGGCCACTTCATCCCGGGGGGGACAGACTGCTGCTCATGCAAACACGCAACTGTGCAATTAGCCTGCCGGGAAGATTTGGGCACTGATCCTGTTGACAGCCGAAGCACGTCGGAGTTTTATATGATCCGCACCCAACTCCAGTGCAGAGGCCTGAGACCTCCACCGGCGATAGCGCGCATGCAGCATCGATCATGTGCCGTGCGGGAAAGATGGCAATGATCCTGTCCGCCGCCATCGTTGTCTTATGTATCATTTGCGGCGCCACTCCGCCCACTCCCCTAGAGACATGAGTGTACCAGGTCTGTGCTTGGTTTTGATGATCCCGGCCCGGACAGGTTTGTTTCCCGCGTACTTCATCGCGTGCTCCCGTGAGGAGCCGAGGAACCTCCTCATGCCGCCGCGAGCCCGTCTCCGGTAGATTAGATAGACTGCCGCCGGCTACCTCCATCTCCAAAGTGCTGCCCTGCTCGGCTCGCCGGCAGAATCGTCTCCATTTGCTCTGTTCATGCTGTCGCCTGGCACCGAGCCATTTTGCTCCCTCTGTTCGTGGAACACGGGACCTTGTTCTTTCTGTTTCTCACTCGCAGGCCTGCTTACTCGGTTACTCCTACGTGTGCTACCGCGGTGAAATCTGAAACCTGCGTGCAGCTGTCTGGCGTTTGCTGCAGAGACAGACACACAAGACACCACCACTCCTGCAGTGCCAGCGAAACTTACCGGGCCAAGGCGCTCAAGAGCGCAAATTTTGGGCCTCCTTGTTTAGATCACAATATTTTGAGCCTCTTCTGGCCCAATACACAGGCTCCGTCGTTCTCCTGCAATCACAGCCCGGCCGCCCTCAGCAACCCGCAGTCCCGCCCGGTCGCACCTATAGATGTTCAAACGGTCGCTTGGCACGGCTCAAGCTAAGCACGAAATGGCATAGCTCATTAAATTTTGAGTCGGCACAGTCAGCTCACGTGCCTAGGCTCTGACCAACGGCACAGCACAGAAATGCATAACTGTTGGACCGGCCCAATAGGCACCACTAGGGCACACACGGCCCAGGACGGCATCGGCCCGTCGAGCCTCGCCCATCATCGCCGCCACCGCACTGCGCTCCACCACCGCCGCGTCACTCCCGCTGCCGCTGTGCCAGGGCTAGGGCCTAGGGATGGAGGACGAGTGACCAGCCTGGCACTATGGATGAAGGACGGACAAGCAGTGCGAGTCGGAAGAAGGGGCGACCGAGCAGGGAACGGAGTGGGAGAACCATGGTTTTTATATGACCATATATTTTCACTAGTTGGGTTAGATGGGCTCCCAATTAGTATATTCGTTCACTTGTTGGGTTAGATGGGCTCCCAATTAGTATATTCGTGTCTGGCCGTGCCGGAGAGCCCACGTGCTTCACTGGTCTACTTTTAAATGGGCCTATGCGGTGTCACCCGCTGGGCCGAGGTTACGGTCCAAACACGACCCAAACTACGTGCCGGACTGGCACAGGCCCGATATGCAAGGGACTGTGCTAGGTTTGGTTCGTGCTTTTTTTTTTCATGCTTCGTGCTAGCCGGTTGGCCCGATCCATTTGGCCATCTATAGCCGCATCCGGCACTGCGGCCCCGGCGAAGCGGAAGCAGCCCTCTCTACCGTCGTCGGCGCCGGCGCTGCCCACTGAGCCGCCACCATGCCCCCCATCAAGTGGTAATCTACTCTCACCTCAGACCTCTGCCCCTTTCTCCCCCTCCGCCTCCGCCTCCGATTCACCCCCGCGTTTCCCGCGGCGCAGGCTGATGCACTGGCACCCGAACCCCGGCGCGACGCTCAACAGCCAGATCCTCTCGGAGTCGTGCGGGTGCGCCGAGGCCCTCGGCGGCGTCAAGGACGGACGGTGGAAGACCTCCATCTTCATCTACCGTCCCATGACCCGCGACGGCGCGGGGGCCGCGGGCCAGCCGCAGCAGCACCCGGACTTGCCGCGCGAGCTCCTCGGGGTCGCTCTCCACGAGCGCCCGGGGCTATACTTCTCCATTGTCCGCGCGCAGCGCCTCGTCCTCCAGGCCGACGCCACGTTCCCGCAGGTCATGGAGAAGCTCCAGTCCTACAAGGGTCGGCTCGCTCTCAACTTCGAGGTCACCTTGCTTCACCTCTTGCCCCCAAATTTTACGGATTTAGGCTTAGAAATTAGTTAGAACCATAAAGTGTTCTGTTAATTCTCAAACGTGCTTGAACCCGCATTGGATTTGTCAATCAATCTCTAGTCTTGCGGCATTGTCCTTGGTTCTACTAGAGTACAATTTGATTATAGTAAGTGGAACGAATCTCTGTTTCCTTTTTGAATTTGAATTGACCTATAATTTGCTGAAAATTTTGAGTTTCGTGTTCTAACAAAAGTACAAAACTCATCACCGTGAGGAAAGTGATGGCAAGGTGCTGAGGTAAACAGAAGAACTGAACTGGGTGATTGGGTCAGTATTGCGGCATGAATGGATTGGAATAGACTAAACTCTATGTGACATATAGTGTGTACATTGAGAGTTTCTGAAATTAAACTAATTGTTTGTTATTTCTGGATCCTTCTATGTTTGGATAAATTTTGGTTAATTGCACACTAAGCTGTGCCACTGGGAAATAGGAATCGGTGAAGAACATATAAAGTTGATAATTTAATCTTTATCTGCGTTTAATTTCTGTTTGCTTATGCTAATCCATTTAATTTTACACACATAAGTTTAACTTTTCTTTTAATCCAGATTATGCATGCTGCCTTAGGTCATATGCAATTTTGTGCACTCATTTACAATTTTAATTGTTTCACATATTTATGTTGGACCTTTTATACTCAGGGATTTCAGTACCAACTCGGTGATTTCTGCCTGAGGGTAGGAAAATGCGTTTCTAATAATTCTGAAGCACTGAGGGGAATCATGATGGAGGTATTATTTTTTCCCTCCATTTTATTTTTTATCTTTCTTGCTAGCCTCCTAGTAGTGACTGATTGTTAACATTTCCTTACTTAAAAGTTATGTGAATTAAATGCAATAAGTGACAATGCAAGATTAAAGATTGGGTAGAAAAATACTCCCTTTGTTCTTAAATTGATGTCGCTGTTGACTTCTAACATCAACTTTGACTATTTGTCTTATGCAAAAATTTTGGATAAATATTGTATATTTTATTATAATTTGCTTTATCATTAGAGTTATTTGAACCACAATTTTAAGTTTTAAGTATTTGAACTAATTTTTTGAATAAGACGAATAGTCAAAGTTGATATTAAAAGTCAATGGCGACATCAATTTAAGAACGGAGGGAGTAGTTCTGAAGTATACAAATCTAAGCTGCTAATATGGAGCAAAGCTCAACTGCTAAGTTTTATCTTCCCTCTTAATATGTTGAAACTGACATGCTATGGATGATGCATATATTATTCTTTTCTTTGTGAAACTTGTGAGCTCACTGCTAATTTCCTTCATCATGATGATTGCTGTTTGAAAATGCACATTGACACTTCGAACTGTTAAGCTTTTTTTATATCTTCTTTGGCAGTAGTTTAAATGTTTTGACCGGAGGCAATATAGTTGAAAAAATAACTATTTTATTTAGTCTTCTGCACTAACATGAAGACATTATTAGATTTATACTGGCTCAAAACGTCAACATGAAGAATCAGGAACCTTTGACAATTTTTTTTGAACTGACCTGTATGTAGTCTGTTATCGGTGTTTCTCAAGTTTGGCAGCAAGTGGGTATTAAGCTTGTTCTTGCACTCTATGCAGGTTGAGTATTATCCCTTATCTTCCATTGAAAAATCCAGGCAAATCATGGAAGATTTCTTTGACATATGGCAGGAAACTATTGCAAAGAAGTCCTTACCTGGTCGTTTCATTCATGTAGATTCAAACTTTTCAGACTATGGTCTTTCGGATCAATATTCTTTCCAACACACTGCAGTCCAGTATGCAACTTGCTTGCAACAGCTCATGGCTCCAGTGAAGCCAATATAGCTTTTTAGACTAATCCTCGTACTAGCATTATAGTGCCTGGACATCTATCCTCTGTGTAATGAAATGCAACCCTCCCAGCTTCTTGGAATTGCAAGTTGTGATGTACGCATTCTGAATAAGCCATGTGATCTGTTTTCATGAATTCAAATTGCCATATGCGCTGATTCTTTGTCGCTGGTGTTTGCAAAATGAACAGTTGACATTTAAGACTCAACCGTAGATCCAGATATCCAGTTTTAGTAGCTTTGTGTAAATTGTTCTTTTTTTTCCTCCTTTTTCCCTTCCTTTTTCATCTCTACACTATCTAAACTTGCTTGGGACTTAAAAGGCTTCGTTGTTGACATGCTAGTGGCCGTTTGATAGTACGACGGTTGTGATGCTCTCATTATCTAAAGCTTTGCTGCCCGCGGTGTATGGTAGTAGGTGTGCAAGGGCAAACTATGTTGTTCCCTTTAGTTGAGCTAGAGTTTAGCAAGCCATCTATATTGAAGTGCAATCGAACTGCAGGTCTTCTGTAGTTCCGTATATAATACATTGAATATGTCAATACGTGCCATCAGAATTTCACATTTCTTTCTCATCAGCTGACCAAAATACAGAACAAAATTATATTTCGTTCTCAGTTGGCCGAAGTGCAGGACAATTTGTACTTGCAGGAGGCCTTCTGTAGTTTTGCATTCATACACAATGACGCATAACTTTACTCATATACGATATGACAAACAGGGGAGCCTCACGTGAGATTTATTATTTGCTTCTCTGTGTATCTGATTGAAATACAAGTGCTGTCGAGCACAAAAAAAAAAAGCTACAGCTGAGCACCATCATCAATAAAAAGAATAGGAGATACAACAAATACTATGGGAAAATACTAGTCTAAAGATCGCTAGCAAAAATTCCCTCCAGCATATTATACCTTTTATGTACCTGCTGCAGTATTATGCCATGTGCTGCGGTTGTGTTAAAAATGATATGATAGAGTTGATGTCTTCGAAGAGCATCTGCTGTTCTATTCTTGATGCAGAACTTCCAATGTAACCTTGAAAGTATGCACAAGACTGTCTCCACTCACCTCAGCACAGATCCAATGATCACAGCACGATAGGGCGCAGGGCATGGCTGGCAGGCAAGCAGCAGACGGGGACCTATATATTTCCTGACCTAGGAGGCCAGGCTGGGAAGAGAATAATCATCCATCACATCTTCATTCTTCACTATGCTTCTCACATATACAGCCAGGTAAGGGATTTGCAAAGAACGATTCTTCTAGCTTTGGGAATTCTCGAGGCTCTCTAAAATATGGAGCACCTATTCGATCTTTGTGCAAGTTTTTAACTTCAGAACTGAAAATCTCCCAAGACACCCTTCCTTGATCAAATTCATCTACTAGGGCCACAAAACTCATCCTGCAAAACAAAAAATTGGGCATTCAGAAAATTTTAAAAAGAACTTGGGACACCATTGGGCAATACTTGTATGACTAATTTTCTGCAGCAGATAGCACTAGCTTTTGGCCACTGGATGCAGAAGGGGGTTAACATACAGCACTTCTGACAGGAAAATTGTGTTACCTATCTGGGTTAATTGTCTTCCTGAAGTTCTCAAAACGCCTATGCCCTTGTACAGCTTTTGCCATATTTCCATCATAAGTGTAAAGAAAAACATCACTCTGGAGGGCTACAATATAGTCAAGACCAGCAAGCATATTTTGATGGTTTTTGAACGGCACAAGTTCCTCTTCTGTTGCAAGTGTAGAATGAGAATAAATATTGGGAAAATCATTTAACAGTGCCTGCATGCTTCCATTGCCATAGGCTTCACCTGCAACCAAGTAAATTTTGGTGCTTGGTGTGAAACCCAATCCTTTGAGTAAAAGTGAAGTTTCCCTTGGTGTCAAAGGACAGCCACCCAAACTTCTTCTCTCAGTTGCATTGATTTCCTTCTCTTTCCAGTGACTGACCTCATAACGCATTTTGCGCAATTCATCATCTTCTTCTGATGTCAAGCTATGGCTGCAACCAGTAAAAGCTAGCATATCCTTCTCATACCTGCATACATGAAAGATAAGCACACACTCATCCTTTTAAATTTCTTAGGAAGCAAACATGAGCCAGCAGGTGCAGAGAGAAAGAGTTAAGTAATAGTGTGATCTATCCTTATGGTTTATTAAGGTTTGAAGTGAAGATTCTTCATCTAGGTAACAGCGCAGCTCAAAACCGTCAGAAAGTTAGAAATTCCATAGCATTATTTGTTACTGTAGTTGCAAGAATTTATGGCACATTTCAAAAGATAAATGTTCAATGTTGACCATTAAATATGATTAGAACTTCCTTGACAAATATTGCCTCTGTTTAAGATCATTCACCATTGACTTTTATAGGTACTTTATTTTATCAATAATGAGATCATATTTGCATGCTCATAGGCTCACTTATCGTTAAAGAGACACGGCATAATAATTCTAATTATGCTTCCACTACAACACAATGTTATGAAACTTACTGATACAACTTTATGATCATACACCTTCAAACTATGGAGATAGAATAAAACGTTCATCATGCTATGTTGGACATAATATAAATAACAAAAGAAGTTCAACACTAAACAAAAAAAAAGTGCACAGAAAATGACTGTAGAAAAAATTTCAAACAGAAGCATTATAGATGGAATGAATAATAGTGGAGTATAACTTGCCTTAGATGGAGAGCAAGGTATGGCCCTCCATCCTGGCGCATCCTTGAAACTAATGCAGTACCAAGATCTTCAATTGCATTAGAATACTTCAAAGATCTATAATTAACCCAGCATCTCAATTTCTGAATATAACTGGGAAGCCCATTGTTTGCTAGGCGAGAATCAGTATGAGTAAAGTAAATGACTTTGTGTTTTTTCAAAAGTGGGAGGATTTCATCTCTGTAATAGTTAACCTGTCCAGAAAAAAAGAGAGTGAGCTTTCTCAACATGTCATTATGTATGAATGTAAAATATGGTTAGACATCCAGTTCCAACCTTTGACCAAGACACTGGAGCTTTAGCCAGAGGCTCAACATGACTGTATTTAGCAGGTAGTGTTTCAACAATATCAATGTCTTCTTTTAGCGACTCTATGAAGTGCCTCCAATTGAAAAGGTCCTTAAATTCACTAGCGCACAGAAAAACGTGAATTGAGTATTATTACTTCATTGATTAGCAATCCTAAGTTGACTGTTGTATAGGGATCCCAACCTGTCATCTGCCCAGTAGGATGTATGATCAAGTGAAGGAAGAACCAGAGTTGCCTTCAGGATCTTGGCAACAGCAACCATGTCACATATCTGCAACATGGAAAATGACACCATCAGATTTCAGTCAGAGTACAGATAGCAATCTAACACCATAGGATAGTATTTCATACCCCGAATCTCATTTGATTCAATCCTCCGTTTGCATTTATGAGAATGTAGCCATTCGTGTGAGAGTCTTGCTCTACAAAATTACAAACACGTCAAGTTAATAAAGGTCAGAAGAAAGATCACAAATGTATCAGTGACATACAAGCTTACTTTTATGAGAGTTCGAAACAATACATTGTCGGAAGTTTGTGCTGACTGGATGAGACCAGACATCAGAGGTCTACATGAATCATGACAAAACAATGTGTGTTACTTTTCATAAATAAATTTCAATAGACAATTGAATGACAGGTCTAGGCTGGGATTGAGCTACTAGCCTCAGCAACACTGTCTTCTCTAGCACCCATGCTAGATTCCACTGTCATCAAAGTCCTATCACTCTCTTTTCCTCCCATGTATCCCAAGTGATGACCAGCTTGATGCCCTTTATCACTGGAGAAGGAGACAGACATATCCTACAAACATGTAGTACAAAACACGGCCAGTTTTCAATACAATGCCAAAAGACCTGCTTCCAAAATACATTTTCAAGAAGCGATTTGAAATTAAATATAATTATGCCCAAACTGCAATATCACAATTGGAAATGCTAAGAAAACCCATAAGCTGTGCAAAAGGACAAAAGAATCATAGAATCGTTGATGCTTTCTGTTACAAATAGTACACCGAACTTGCAGGTAACCGTAGATATAATTGGCCAGAGCATCATTTTTACTCACCGTGAGAAGGTTTGGTTTGGGATAAAACAATGTAGTGATAACTGCTACTTTTGGACAGACACTACGTGCCGTTGGTCGCGGAACAAGATAAATTCGACGAATAGAAGCTGAGAGTGCCGAAGAATCCGGTGCTCCATACCTGCAAATCGGATTCTCTGTCATCGCGGGGGAGCGCGAACCAACCGCCCGCCCAGATCTTGCCGACGCCAAGGAGCAAGCAGACGGCGCAGAACGCGAGGAACAGCACGTTCCCGAGCTTCCTCCTCTCCCGGATCCCCAACCCGAGCCCGGTATCCGCAGCGCCGCGGCCGGAGCCGGGACGCTTGAAGAGGCGGAACCGGAGGTGCTGCTGGCTCTGGTGGTGGTGGTGGTGGTGCAGGCCGCCGCCGGACGGCTCCGCGGCGTTCGCGGGCGGGCTCCCGAACCCGTCGCTCCTCGGCGAGCGCGGGGAGCCGATCTGGAGCTCGACTTCGCCGACCCCGCCGCCGCGCTTGAACGAGCTGGCCCGGCGCGTCATCGAGCCGCCGGCCAGGCGCGGGCTGTTCAGCCGCGCGTGATGGTGCAGGTGGTGGTCCGGCCCCCCGCCACCGCCGCTGCCCGATGTCCCGTTGGTGGTCGCGCCGCCTCTGCCGTGCATGGGCTGGTACCCCATGCGGCGGCGGAAGTGCGAGTGGCGCTCCGAGTCCCGCGAGCCTCGTCCGTCCCTGACAACCGAACTGGCGCTCCGCTAGCTTTTCCGGGCTGTTCCGACGTGCTCTCGCAGCGCTTGTGATGCTGCCGCCGCTATTGCGGCTTGATTAGGGGAGGCGCCATTAATGGAGCTCGGTGGGGAAGTGAGGCGCCGAGTAGTGGGGTCAGGGTCAGGGGTAGACCAGGTGGTCGCGGTGCGGAGAGAGACGGGGGAGCCTGGAAGCGGGAAGGAACAGGGAAGGGGAGGACCGGAGATTGTGATTTGTGGAGGAGCCGGTCAGACGTGGGGAGGCAATGACGGTATTGCCGTTTGGACGCGCGTCGGCGGCGGGCTGGCAGCACTCCTGTGCAGATTCGCCGACGCGATCCGATGCGATCTCCTCCTCGTGGCTCGTGAGATCATGTCGCGGCATGCTCTCCGCTCGTAATCGCAGGTTGGCGGCGGCCGGCGTCGGCGCGTCGCGTCGCCCTGTTCCGGCAGAAGTCCACCTGCCCGCCCGGGTAGGCCCCCGAGGGATTTTTGCGTGCCGCGTTGCTTGGTCTCAACTGGCACCAACCGTTTGTCCGAAAATGCTCGCGAGATTACGTCGTCGCGTAAAGTGTCCTTTGCTTTCGTTTTTGGCAAATGAGACGGGGCGATTCCTTTTCGGAGCTGTTCTATTGGTAACACTTTGCTGTCGACGTGCAAAGGATACTGTCTTCACGTGAATACTTCGTCTTGTGAGCAGAGTTTACAAAACCGTTTAAAACTAACTAATTTTTGTGATTTTCGATGAAATCGGTTTTACCAAACAATTAATTTTCGTTTTAAAAATTGTAAAAAATGAAAATTTGCAAAGTTCAAAATATCGAAAATCGATCGATAAACTGATAAAACCGAAGGCTAAACTGGTGAAACCGATGAATTTCAAACTTTGTAACTGAAAATCGATAAAAACCGAAGGAATTGATTTATTGACTAATTTACTGTAGCACTTCGTTTAAATTTTAATTTTTTGATTTAAAAAAAATTTTAACCGATTTTGACGATTTTTTCGATTTTCGTCAAATCGATCCCAAACGGGCTCAAACGAAATCAATAACTCTGCTCGTGAGGTGCAGCGTACCAATCAAAGAACGGCTTCTGCTTCCGCCTTCAATTATTGGCGAACGAGATCTTTTAAATTCGTTATTATTATCAAGTCACCGCAGCCAGGGAATTCTTCGTCCACGAACGACGAATTGGGGTGGCGTACTTACTCCGTGATGGAAAGAAACAGGGGAGAAAGAGAATGTGTGGGCGTCCGTGCGAGAGCATGGTCATGGCTGTGATGGGTGCGTGAAGTAGTCAGCGTTAGGTGCCTGGAGTCCGTCGGTAGCGGTACGCGCTTTGGCTCCGGCGGCACCGGCACCGGCACCCTCACGCGCGACCGCTTGCCGCCAGCGCAGCTGGATCCCGGTGGTCGCTCGGCGGCAACACGGACGAGAGGGGCACGGCCGTATTGCCGTCACACCACCGGCCGGCCCAGCCCAGCAGCTGCGGGCTGCGGCCTTCGGCGGATACCCGCTAGCGCAGTGCAGATGTGCAAGTGCAGTTTATCGCATGCTTTACAAAATACTAGCCCACGGGCCAGGACGACGGTTGATGACAATTTTTTCAAATTACTCTCTCTAATTTTAAATTATTGACATTGTTAATTTTTAACATCAATTTGACTATTCGTTTTATTAAAAAAACTTGTCCATCCAATGTATAAAATTATTAGTTATGATTTAAATTTAACTAATGATAAATTAAATAATAATAAAATTTTGCGTATTTAAATAACTTTTTTGAATAAAATAAATGATCAAAATTGATGTTAAAAGTCAACGGTTTCAATATTTTAAAATCGGAGGGATTAAATATACTTAGATAACGGGCCAGGCGATTGTCTATTGATTAGCCTGCTGCAAGCCCAAGCATCAGCCGATTGATTCCCGATCCGAGGGAAGTTGCAATAGAAATGCAACAATATTACTACAACAGAGACTTCCACTGTTTAATAAACGTTCTCAAGCCTTACAACACGCCCACCAGTACCGAAGGATATGTATGCTCCCTACATTTGGGCCTTTGGGGTCAATGAAATAGGAAAATACAAACCCACACAAAATATGAATAATCATAGTTGAGAATGTAACTTTACTGCAGTCCATCTACTCCATGACATCTCGTAAGGTTCCACGCTAGCCATCAGCTGAACAGACGCATTATGCCCAAAGTATTGTTAATCCAAAAAACAGCAGAGCAGCAATCGCAAAGCATAGCCCAACAACTGTCGCAAATGCCTGCATAGTAGCAAAAGCAAATGCAGAACACGTTAGGCGATTGATACTGAAATTTATAATGCATCTCGCAGTCGGCACAAGTATGGACCAAGTCTCATTATGAAAACGAAGCAAGTATATAGTCTTTTACCCTTCCTTCTGACTCGAAGTTAAATTTGACAGTGAACCATCTCAATCCTCTGTCAACAAAAGGAGCCAGCACCACGGCCCTGGTGCACCAAAAAAGACACAACTAATACTTTCAGAACAGAAATAGAAGTCCATGGAGATTGCAGATATCATACATTCTTGAAATGTTGATATGCTTCAGAAGGTTTTGTCAAGGAACCAGTCTAAGTGTAGCATCCAGCTAGAGTTACTACACTGATATGAGAAGCAAATTCTACAACAGTTGAACCTTAAGAGTTGGTTGTCTGACTCACCCTCCTGCTCGAAGAACTTTAGTAACTTGACTACCAGCCCAAACCATTGCCATCAGTTTAAGGAATCTATTTCAGTAGGTAGAGAAAGACATTACAGCACAGACAGATAAAGCGTAAAAAGAAATGGATGAATTTGCAAGCATTACCTCTCCACTGCTGCAGCATAGCCCATTCTACCAGGAGCAGGAGCAAAATAAAACCTGAAGAGTAGATCATTCTGCAATTTATTTCCCACCCAATAATGATTGTGCAGCTTGCAATAATAAAAAGAAAGGTTTCTTCTGAAAATAAACGCTCCAAACAATGGAGCACTAATGTTTCACAGATCTATGCATCTCTCACCAAACTACAAAAAATTCACAGATCTATGAATCTCTCACCAAACTAATAAAAACGCAGTGACATAGTAGACCGTGTTAAGTAGTCCATATGACAGAACACCAGCAGCACCATATCTCTTTAATTTTTCTAGCAACCTGCAAATACAACCAGAAAAAAAAAACACATTCAATTAGAAGAGCAAAGCTGATATGACAATCCAAGGACAGATGTAATAATTAATGAGAGCGACTTCTGAAATTCCTTTACTACCAGTCTCTACAAGATAGATTCATACAAAGTGTCTTTCCATCCACTATATACTGATCCAATTTTCCATTCAAGTGCTTCTGTAAACAATTATTATTCTTACATTCCAAATTCCACATACTATATATATTGACCCAACTTTTCATCTGCACAAATGCTATCTCGATCCACAGTTATTTCAATATCCTATTGACTAAAACATTGGTAAACTCGATAATGGCATAGGAAGCCTTGTGAGCTATTTGTCTATTGAAGGGCATTTTGTTGTGAAAAATGCAAGCTTTACTTCTACACAACAAAATTTTAGTATTACACACTATTTTTTTAAAATTTTAAACAGCTTGCCACAAAAGATAGACAGCATATATTATAAGATTCTTTTTGGATTTACAGTTAAACGTCAATACTCTTTAGATGAGAATCTTTTCGTCGATTCATTCTCATCTTTTCTTGGACCTGTACACAACCCCAGAAGGAGAAAATAAGGGTCAAATTAATCTATGGAAAAGCGCAAATTAACAAAGAAATGTTAGCACATGCCAAAAACATCATACCGTTAGAGCCTGTTCCTGACTTCTCAGCTGCTTCAGTGTTACCCAAATCGATCTTTCAATGAAATGAAACCAGTTAATTTTAAAAAATAAGATTACTCAAGTGTACTCAGAATAGAACATCATATCGCCCAAGTTTTGTCTAAAAATAATTCATTAATCTTTTACTCTGGATTACTTGATATTAACTTGAACTCCTATGCAGGTGTACATGAACATAAGAATAAGAATCCATTTTATTGAGATATTAAATCAGTGCGCAAAAAATAATAGAAGCATGGCAGTTGTGCCCACAGAAGAAACCATAAAGTCCAATAGAAATCCATAATTTTTTTCTCGAAAACGCAGGAGAATTGCGCCTCGTTGTATTAAGAAGAAATAAAACAGGGACATGGCCCAAGTTACAACAGAAAGACAGAAAAATAAAACACACGCAACATTTACATCCTTGAGCAAACACTAACAAGCGATCAGCCCTACCAATAAGGACACGACTCAAGGTTCAAATTTGTTCCCAGTATCAACGCTAGCAGTTTAAGCCTACAATGAACTCACCACATTCAATCAACCAAAGCATAATTCCAAAAACAGTTAACGAGCCTTATTAGTTGGTTTGTTACCAACCAATAAACAGAATAATCAAATTACATCTACACTATATCAGCAATATATTTATGAACTGACAAAAAGGGATAAGCTAACTGCCATCCCTTCCAACCCTTTTGAGAATTGCTACTAGTAATCAGCATGTCCCAAATGAATAATTTGGGCCTACAATGAACTTCACACATCCAATCAAGCACAGAAACGAATGCATAGCACGAATGTCCTTCAGTTTATCCAGAAACTCCAGTAAGAATAATGGAGCATTGTTCCCCAATCGAGCCAACAAAAACCAAAATCCGTGCATCACCAGCAATCAAAATTCAGTAAGATAACTCACCACGTCGCCAGGGTCAGCAGTGCTCCGCACAGGGCTTGACAAGCGAGACCTTCCAGCGAAGGGAGACGCCAGCTGTCGTTGCCGGAATGAGATGGACAGAAACGCAGAGAAGCTGGAGAGCGCGAGGACCGCGCGCGCTGGTTTGCCAGAATAATAGTAGAAAAGAGAGGAGGACGGATTCAGGTGAGGAGAATGATCTCCGGTGGGAGCTCGACGGTGCCCCGCGGCCGGGCGCGACGATGGGGATGGCGACGGCCCCATGCGCCGCTCGGTCACTCGCGGTTACAGAAGGTTGGATAGGGGAGGGGAGGGATGGTTAGCCTAAAAAAAATCCTTCCTTCACCAAAAGATTTCACGAGGTTCAGGGGTGTTGAACAAAAACATTGAGGTCTCGGATCATGATATTTTTTCTATTTTTTACAATTTTTTCTGTGAGATTAAACTGTTTCTTATAAAATTTTTGTACAATTTTTATGAAAATCCTACATTCTAAAGAAGGCGAGGAAGCAATTCTCAGTGAAAATTGGGCATGAGCAAGACTTTGAATTCATAGCCGTGCAGGTTCCATTAAGAGGTTGTGATGCGCTGAACAGTTCATTCATCTGCATATGTTAACTCATGGTCAGGAACTCAGGAAACGCATCATGCTAATTGTATGATTTTTCTCGATTAGATAAAAGCGAGCAATCCATGTAGCGGCTGAGGTACTTTGAATCTCAGTGATATTGTTGGCCACAAAATTCCCAAATGGAGTGTAAGACTGTTGTAGTGTGTGAACTCAAAAGTTCTCAAACAAAGATGCTTCACAAATTTCTTACATATTTCACAGATACAATACGAGTCATAATGCTCCGGCGTGATTTCATATCTTCCAACATCTTTCTATCCAGATAAATGAAATTTGGTAAGATTTCCTTCCCTCTTTTTTGACTGAAATTTCCTACCTCTTTTTGTACCCAAATAAAGCAAATTCAGTATGACAACTCCCAGTCGCAGCTTAACTTTTGCATATCCAGACAATAGTAACAATATTGTCTGGATAGAAAAGATATAACACTTTGCAGAGCATGCTGTTCCATGCACAATCACTCGAAAAGGAATGACTAAGCTCAGCTTACGTTCCAGCCAAAGATCACTCTTATTAGACAGAAATATGTTTGCCAAGGTATCGATGAAGACGACCAGGCACAATATAGCAGCATAGAAATTACCAGGAAAGGGAGCAAAGAAGAGCTCTCATGTTAGTTAATCCCAATATTTTGAGAACTAGTACAATGAGAGAATAAACAACAGTCATAATATTACCAGCAATACCATGCAATTCAAGCACCTATGGGCTACGGCTCAACCGTCGTCACTTGCTGCCATTCACCATCAACGGCTTCCTTCCACAAGGTCACATTGTTATTACCATCAGAAACAGCCAAAATATTACCAGTCAGAGACCATGAAAGCCTCCACACAGGGGTTTTAAAGTCATGCAAAATCCTGCCTTCCCATTGCTCTCCTTCCTTCGCCTCAGTCCAGATTACAACAGTTCCATCCTGCGATGCGCTGGCAATGGTAGACTTTGGAAGGCCAAGGTTAGGAGCCCAGGCCACATCCCTCACCCAATCCTTGTGCATCTGAAGGGCAGGGAAGCAATCCATCCTCCAACTTCCATTGGTAAGCTTCCAGATTTTCACCGTGTTGTCACAGCCGCCAGATGCGAGTTTTTGAACATACTCAAACTGACCAGAAGGACCAGTGGTGATCAAAGCACCAGGAGCCATTGCTGGAGACCAAGAAACAGACGTCACTCCCACCGGATGTGCCTGATCAATCCGTGTAGTGTCCCAAACTCCATCAGCTCGAGCCATAAACACTGAAATGTTCCCGTCAGAAGAGCCACATGCCAAGCACAGCCCAAGCTCATGAGGTGCCCAGGCAATGGAGTTGACAGAGGACTTGTGCTCCGTAAACGTATGCGCCTGAACCCACTCTTCTGGCTTGTTCCCTTCCTTCCATATGATCACACGGCCATCGTAGCTGCAGGAGGCGAGCATGGAACCAAACTTGGGATGAGCCCACGCCACCTGCCAGACCGGCCCCTGATGCCCGCTCAGTGTCGCCAGCTGCTGGTGTGTGGTGCCGCTGACGCCAACGATCTTTATGGTGTTGTCTGAGGAGGCCGTCGCAATGCGTTTCCCATAGTAATCCATGGCAACATCATGCACCACATCCTGGTGGCCAGTCTCTATCTTATGGGGAGGCATCTTACAAACGACCTAGCTCTGCAACTCCCAAATCTTTCTGCTGTGTGGTGATGACCTTCGCTCCTGCCTGGCTGAAACAAAGCATCAGCAAGAAAAACATTGTAAATTTTGTGGCCATGTTAAGAAATAAACAAATACTATTAGACTCCATCGCGGAATAATTACAAAAAAATCAGAAACTATTAACCCTATTACTCCAACGATAGAAAACATTAACAAAGAAAAAACGCCCTAAAGTTGGTATGGAGGCCCTAGGTTTTTCGTGACAAACGCTAAAGGTGGGAACATTCAGAATCGCCAAGCCATATAACAATCGAGATTTCGGTGGCATTCAGCATCAGATCTAAGCATCCACGAATGAGGAAGGTCTACATCAGGCTGGAGGAATTCATTAAAGCGCAAGAACGTAATCAGGTCTTCCATAAGAGGAGGCAAAAATTGAGAGAAAGAGCAGGGGAGGTTTACGGTATAGCGGCCGCTCGGCCAGCCAGATGCAGGAGACGGCGGTCGAAGATGAACGGGGAGTCGTGGAGAGGGAGGGAGGGGCAGGAGGACGAGATGGAGCGGTTCAGGGAACGCGCCGCAAGTGAGCGAAGGGGACGGAGAAGCGTATGGAGAGAGAGTTTGTTGCGGTCCAATAAGTTATCAGCCCATAGAGGCTTGGGCCAGTCAGGAGAGCATGTTGAATGTTTGGGCCGAACACGGGCATGTCAGACCTGCTTTATTTCGGGCCCAGGGTAATGAAGTGAACCAAATCAGATGTGACCGGGCTAGCTACGCGCCTACGCAGACGCACGGCGCAACCTGGTGATGTAAATCGATACTCAGTGGGTCGGAATAATACTCTTTACATTCTAAAATTGTTGTCGCTAGAATGAGGTTGTGATGAATGAATGAATTTTTGAGAGTTTTTGTAGGCCCAGACTCAAAAAATTAGAAAAACTACATCCCTAGTAGCATCGATTCTACCCAAACATGGCTTACAGAAAATTAGCTTCACCAGCAGTATAGCAGAACAGTGTACACACATTCAGACATTCAGCCCGTTTAGAATGAAGGAAGTTCACAGAAATTTTATAGAAATTTCACAGAAATCAATTTAATTTCATAGAAAAAAACGAAGGAATTGAAAAAATTCCTCCGTTCCAAACGGAGCCTCAGGATTTCAGACTCTGTTCAAAGTAGAAGAAACCAAAACAGCACCGTTTATATCAGCAGACTTTTCACATTTCATAATGTACAGATACAGCAGCAAGGCAAATAATTTACACATGCAACTACATTTGTCTCGTCTCAACTTTACAAAGCTTACCTTATCTATTGTGGGGAAGTCATTATTAGCACTCCAGCACAACAAACTCAAGAAAGGAGAAAGCTTTCGATCCTTGTCATTCCACTTTCTGCCTATCTTTGAGGCGAACAGATGGGCAGGATCTGTGCAGACGGTGCAAATCCAGCATCGAGAATGATCTCGTTGGCGTGGATAATAACGTCTTCGACGCGCAGGACCCAAGTCGACAAACTGGGTTCATCCGAGCATTGCGGTTCGTCGTGCTATCAGGTGATGACTGATCCAAATTGAACTCCTGGTGCAGTTCGTGCTCCTCACTGCTGAAGCTGCTCCTGGTGCTGCTGTCCAACGGTCTCAGACTCCGAGCGGCGTCGCTGCAGCTAGCAAGCCTCTTACGGGAGCCGCGCTCATATGATTCCGGCACAGCGTCCGGTGACTTGCCATACATGATGCTGTACGCCAGAAGGTTTTTCCGTTTCCTGGTGTAAGCGTTCTCCGCCTTGGCGATGTCCCTTGAGGAGCCTGACCGTGCGATTGCTCCCCTGAGGAAAGTGAAAGATCTGGACTTGCCGTCGTAGAATTTTGAGATGCCGCGCCTGTCCCGCAAAACAGGATGAGAGCATCAGAGCGCCGTAGAGATAAACATCGCAGTCAGCGATCATGATATGAGCACCCATGTAGTGCAAAAGGTACCATGACAGCTGATGAGATGATAAGCGTCGCGTTCTGCGTGGTACATTGTTTATGGACAAAACCGCGGAAGGATGGATAGCGAAGCCATCATTTGAGGATCACAACGAATCTTGCTATGAAAGCGGAAGGGAAAACCTTGGCACAAGAAGAGTGGCAAGAAAAATATTAACTGGTAGATGTACCTAATCAATCAACAGGGTCATCTTTCATACCTGATACTTCTTCCGTTCTAAAATATAAGCATTTTTATGTTTAATCAAAGTTAAACTTTTATCAATTTGAAGTAAATAATGAACATTACATAATTTTCAATATAAAATTATACTTTTATGAAAACTATACTTTTTATGAAACTTTTATCATAATTTTTATATGATAAATATTATTAATTATACATTATTAATGATCAAAGTGATTAAAGTTTGACTTTGAATAAACTTAAAAATGCTTATATTTTGAAACGGAGGGAGTAGTATACGAAAAATTAACAACATATCAGAAATCTTTTTCGCAAAGGATATCATCAGACCCATGTTGAGTTGTGAAGGACTTGACTAACGTGCTGAAAACATTTTCATATCTGCCACCGGATTACCGGCTGGCAAAAATACGGGGCCAATCATTCTCCACCTAAAATGCAGGCATGAATCCCAATAGTTTCAGTCATTTTGATCTTACTCAAATCTGACCCAAAAGGGAGAGCCTAGTACTAAACTTACACTGCTAGGAGTTACATGCACTTGGGAAAAAATATACTACGTATGTTGGGAAAAGATTTGCAACAGCGCAACTATTCATGTGATGATAAGTACACCTTGCCAACTTCACAAAGATCAACAACAGTACTAATAAGGGCCATTAAAACGACACATGGAGCATTTGCTACCGCACAAATTTAATGTCTGAATATTATCCACAGAGACACAGCAAAGCACAACTTAACACTGAAGAGTACCCTCTCCATCAGCTAAACTACCTGCAGAACCCATCACGTGACAGATCAATGATATCCAGATATCTTGTTTCGTGAACAACCAAGAACGTGTACTATGCTTGCCCTAAAAAAAAGGTGCTCTGGCTGTAAGTTTTTTTTCTTTCTAAAAACGCAGTAGAGCTACCTGTATTAACAGAAAAGAAAAAACGGTCCCTAATAAACACCGCTGCCTCACCCCCAAACGAGCTGTAAGAGTCTGTTCATACAAAAACAGGGTGTACCAAGTCAATAAACACTTTAGGTAATACCCTGAGTCCCTGACTGAAACTTGTTGTAGCATCAAGAAACGCTACTACTATTTCAGTTTAGTTCAGCCCCCGTTCCCCAAAGGGAACATTTTGACCGAAGTGCATAGCTTGTCCAATGCAATAAGCCATGCAAGAAGCACCCTTAGCAAGTTAACATCCTACTCCTACTTCTTAGCAAGTTAAATTTGTAGGGCGGACGTATAGACGAATCAAGGAGAAAAAAAAACTTCTGAATATCGAAAATAGGAGGATATCCAGAAATGCACATGTTATAATTGCATACTCGCAGGACTTGGGTGAATCATCTAATCAGCTCACGCTAAGCGCTTAAAAAATTCTAAACTTTCTTTCATACTCCTACAACCAGCTGAGGTAGGGAACGAACAAAAAACAGAGAGGAAAGGAAGTAGGAAGAATCCAACTCACCGGATAGGAAGCGACTCCTCCAATGCGCCCAGCCGGGTGAATCCCACCTCGGTGTACGCGCTCTGCACCTCCCCCTCGTCCACCTCTTCCTCCTTCCCCATCGGCAACCCCTCGTCGCTGTCCTTCCCCAGCGACGACGAGCTGCACGCCGGCATCCGCGCCTCGAAGACGGCGGCGCGGTCGACGGCCATCGACATCTCTCCGTGCGAGACCCAGCAGGCAGCGACGACAAGATCACCGCGTCATCAGCTACTATTAGCTTCCTTAACAGAGACGCAGAGACGACCTTCCTCGTCGTCACATAAGTGGAGCGAAAGGGTGGATGTATAAAAAGAGACGAACACCTCAAGATGATTATTAGAAGTGTTAATCAAGTCTCGAAATCTTTTGATTGGCGGCCATTAAGGAGACCGTTCCTAGAACGTCAAAGAATACGCGGTGACACGTAACGCGCGGATCAGCTCGTGATTAATAAGAGTGGATTAAGTTTGTGACGTGTGGTGACAGCAGAGGAGAGGAGGGGCCTGGACCATGGATCACGGGGGTGAGCTGTGAAGACGTGGCTTATCCACTTGTCGGCATCAAAACCCGCATGCCAATGGCTTGGCTCTTTCGTGCACTCTCTCCGCCTTAAAATATCCAGTTTGCTTTCGATTCGGTCTGTGTTAACCGTTGTTCGTTCGTGTTAGAAAAAAAAAAAGGCGTGTTAGCTTATCCATCAAGACAACGGAGGCAATCTGACTAGGTCAGTTGGTTGGATAAGGCTCAGGGCTCATTCTATACCATGTTTGAAAAAGGTTCCCTTTGAGCTTGGTTTGTCAATTCTATCATAATCTAAGCACAGTGAAGTTTCACTCTTTGCACCGAAGTTAATTTTTCTCGGTACATGTAGGTAGTGTTGTGCAAACGGGTGACTCAGTCTAGGCAGAAAAAAGCTCAATCCATTTAATTTTGGGCCGTCATAGCTCATATCATTATCAGGTCGAGCCATGTCGACCCATGGGCGCAAAAATGCTTAATCATGCCAGTCCAGTCCGATTGGCACAGAGGCCCATCTAATATGGTGGCCCATTTAGAATAAAATTAATGCTAAATGATCAAAATAAATGTGGTAAATAGGCATTCAACTCGTGACCAAATGGAATTGAAATACTCACCTTGTTATTGCACCACAACGTTTTATCTAAGTGCATATAAAATAAATATATAATTAATAACTTTTAATAGGATCAGAATATATTTTTTTATAGGACTGTACCCTCAGCTCAAACATGACCTGAACTCTGTGCCAGACAGACCTGAGCACGAAATTAGCTAGACCATACCATGCTTGGGGCGGTCAAAAAAGTTTCGTGCTTCGGAGCAGCCCACGAAGCATAGTTCATTAGGTCAACTATAGTTGTTGGCCCAAGAGATGTATGATGGGCTGGCCTTTTACGCCCGTTCGAGGGTACGTACTCGTCCTTGACCTGAGCGGCTGAGCCCGAGGCCCAAACCAACACGATTTCAAAGCACCGGCACCAGAGAGTTCTGGTCAGCTTTCGCGACACCTATTACTATCTCCCTTTTGTCTCCGGAGTAGTAAATCCAAGCACTAAAGCACACTTTTGAGTTCAAGCGCGGCAGCTACATACTGAGCTGTCGTTCTGCGCCTTGCACTGCACGTTTCCACAATAGCAGTTGTACAATAATTCGCTTAGGTGGCAACAAACTGGCAACGGGGCCCTTCGCTTAGGTGGCAACGGGGCCCTTCGCTTGTTTTGTAACACGAGGCACGGGTCAGCCGCTTATTTCCCGCGAGTTTCCTCGACCGGGACGCAACAAACTGGCAAAAAAATCTGTATCGGGCCGTGATCGCGCGCGGAATTCGCGAGCCGCCACTAGGTCTACAGGCTCGTTCTCCGCACCCCGCCTCGGCACGTCCGCGTCTCCACGTGGGAGAAGGAGAAGGGGAGGAGGTCGGCGATCACCGAAACTACAGTTTGAACCGGATCCGGTAACCAAGTTACCAACGGCTTGTGTTCTTCTCCGCAGATTAGTACAGCACGCCTCAGGACTCTATTTTCAGTACAGGCCAGTGCGCCAGGCGACGCAGGTGTGGGTGCCGTGCGAGATTCAGCAGGGCCGGTTGGAGAAGCGTGCGTGTAATTTCTGTGAAATCTGCGAAGACTGATCAGCTGATGGAGTTCTTGATACGCACTTAGTGAGAGACCGAGAGTGATTAGCGACTAGTACGACTCAAAAGAGCGTGACTGCCACCGGACTTTTCCAACCTGCCAGACGAATCCGGCGGGGCCGTCCTTGGCGAGATCCCGCGCCCGCCAAACGAGCCGTCGCCCGTCGTCAGTTCAACGCGTGCCACGGTGCCGCCACCAACCGTTGCGCGGCGGGCGACGATAAACCCCACGGCCCACCCACGCGTACAGCTGTGTCTCCCGCGGCGAAGAAGATTCAGGTTCAGGTCTGGACCACCACGCGCGAGATCCCAACCACACCGGCGGAGGACGACGACCTCCCCGCAATCCCATCCACCGTCGTTCTCCTTCGTTAGAAGATTCTACTCAACCTTACACCTCACCGGAAGCGGACACCGCGAGATTCTGGCCCACGCGGCCGGTGCCTGGACGGCGCCGTGGAGGGCCTGACGTCACGGCTTCGCTCACACCCACAAGCTTACTGTACCATTTGGCATCGCATCGCATCGCATCGCATCACAGGTTCTAATGATCAGTACCACGGGGACAGGCAGATTGCTTCTGTACAACAATTCTACCACAAATCTGGGAAAGGCTGAAACAAACTTGAACAGCTTATTCAGCATTCAGCATTCTACTTCTACACATTGCAGCCTCTGGGTCCAAAAGGACAGTGCATTCGTCCCCAGGCCACCGCAGTTTCAGAACTTACGGTTCTCGGCTGCATGGACTAGACTATATACAATGAATTCAATGATACGGCTAGGATGGACTTGTAAAATGACGATGTGTGTTGATACTGTCAGCAACGTCTCGAGCCGCCTCCCCGGGTTGCGAGGGCGAAGCCGCCACGGTCGTACATGCGCTGGATCTCTTCCCGGTACCCGCTGAGCGACTTGCGAGGCAGGGCTGGGGTGAGCTCCACGACGTCCCCCATGCTGAGCTTCCTGTTCGGGTCGTTTATTGACTCGTGGTTCACCCTCGGTCGCAGGTCCTCCTTCATGGGGATGCTGTAGGGGCTCCATCTCGAGCTGTTAGTGCCGATGCGATCCATGAGATCCATTACGGTTGAGTTTGCTGGGAATTCTTGGACAGACATCTGAAAACACAGGAACAAAATTCATCAGATAATGAAACATATGCGGTTTGCAATGAACAAGGTATCGAATTGATCAGAGACTGATCTAACCCTCTCATGCTCCAGGAGGATGACAAATATGGGTCCGTCATGGTTGCATTGGCGGGTGTACGAGTAAGGGCAGTCCTCTGAATGAGCGGGGAATGGGCAAGGAGGTCTCACTGCATCATCATTGCCTAGCGATGTGGTCCTTTCTTTGCTCATTGCTTCGCATTGCCATGAAAGCACCCACCTTGCCCATTCCACCATTTGGAGCACAAAAGAGTGCCTGCAAGTTCCTTCCTTGTATCTCCAGTGTGCAGCGAAACCATACTCAGCCTGGAGATGCATCTCTTTCGTGCGAATCTGAACTTCAAATGGGTGGATGCCCTCATTCATGACCACAGTGTGTAATGACCGATACCTAAAGAAGGAAAATCAATGCAAGGTCTTGCGAAACAAAAGGGAATGAACACATTGAAATCTATGTTACATAGCATACCCATTTAATTTCGGATGAGATATGTAGTCCTTGAATCTTCCAGTAACTTGAGGCCACAGTTTATGAACAACAGAAAGCGCTCGATAACAATCTTCTTCCTTCTCAACCACAAGCCGGAGGCCATGGATATCATGGATCTCCTCCATTGTTAAGTTCTTCCTGATGAGTTTACCAAATTCAGTAAGCAAAGGCGCCCAAAACAATGTCTCATACATCAGTTAAATTATACTGGTACGCAATAATGCAAAAGAGTGTGTTTACATACATACTTTAGCATCTTGGAGTGGATACTGTATAGACTCTTGTGCCTTCCAGAGAGATTGTGATATGAGACACCAGCATCCCTCAGGCCTTTATCTAACTGATCCACAGCAGAAGTAATTAGCACTTCATCAAAGGACTCTGTAAGTTTGGATGACAGCTCCTTGTACTCTTCTGGATTCAAATGCTTGAAGCAGAGATTTTCCAGTTGGTCTTTCCAGCTAGCAATCCCTAATCGATTAGCCAAAGGTACAAAGATCTCCTTGGTTTCTTTGGCAAATCTATGTTGCTTGAACAAAGGCAAAGCTTCTAAGGTCTGCATGTTATGCAAGCGATCTGCAAGCTTAATCAGAACAGCTCGAGCATCAGCCATTGCAAGAAGCATCGTATGCAAGCGATCCGCTTCAACTGTCCGGCTGGCTGTGTTGTTATCACGAGCAAGCTTGCTTAGATGGCTCAACTTGGAAACCTGAACAGTTCAGATATAAACAATCAGGTTGCAGAATAGCTACTGGCCATGGAGATGACAACAGAATGGAAACATCAAAGTTAAAACCATAATCTTTGGCACCAGATAAAAGTGAACTTCACAAACAGAAATGTAAAACTAAAGAATGCAGCTTCACTCAATATTCCCAAAATATATCACAAGACGAGACACTGGAAGATAAATGAAAAATACAATGCACTGCTGTAAAAGTCACACATTGGTTTGATCCAAATGATTTTTTATTAGGTGCTGATAAGACAGTATAAGTTGAATGCATATCGCACATGATAGTTGACTTAAGAAATTGGGTGTAGAGTTGTGGACAATCATAATTGAGATCAAATAATTGGAATTTATCCTGCCAACAACTTGCTGATACATAAAAAATAAAAATATTCAGACTACCAAACTGAATACATACCCCTTCCACGAGATCGGCAACCCCAGCCCCAAACATGTGGAAGATTTGATCATAGTCCACGAATGAATCATCAATTGTATCATGTAGAAGCCCAGCAGAGACGACCGTAGCATTCGCCCCAATCATGGCCAGTAATACCGCTGTCTCCACACAATGTTGCAAGTATGGATCACCATTTGCCCGTGTCTAATCAAACAGCAGAAACAAAAGTAAGATTCAGCAACCGATGCGCAGACCAGTAAAGGTTTATTAAAATTTGCCGCTTATTGAACCTGTCCGCGGTGAGCCTTCTCAGCCTCCAAGAAGGCCTTCACGACGACCTCCTCATGGAAGATGCGGTGGCGATCCTGGGCACTGGCGAGCAGCTCGCGCGCGTACGGCTCACAGGCGGGTCTGGTCTCCGCGAGGTTCTCGTCCAGCTCAAACGCGAGCTCGCCGGCGCCAACTTCCTGTCGAGGGCTCGTGGCCCGCGCGTAGTCGATGCAGGAGCCAAGCGCGTTGCGCACAAAGCCAGCGAACAGGCGGTCGCGTTCGCGGCCTGTCAACCAAGAAGCCGGTGGACTCCGGGATGGCGAAGAGGATGACGGCCCTTGAAAAACTGAAGCGGGGCTGTGGTGGTGATGGTGGTGCAGGTCCCGCCACTTGAGCGGCGACGGTGAGTGGGAGTGGGAGTAAGAGCAACCGCCACCGGCGACGCACAGCTCATCGGATCTGTCGTGCCACAGCGCGCCGAGCTCGTCGTGAGCTGGGGCGCGAGGCGGCGCAGCAGCCGCAGCCGGCGAGGAGAAGAGGCAAGAGAGGCCGCCGCCGCCGGAGGGCAGACGGTGGGAGGCGGCCAGCGGCGGAGGCGCGGCGGTGGAGCACGGCGGCGAACCACGGGAGCTCGGGTCGAACTCAGAAGAATGCACCGCGCCCGGCGGGCTGGTGTACAGCGAAATCGCCGACAGTGACATGGCCGCCGGGATCCGGGATGCCTTTGAGGAGCTCGAGTCGCCTGAAATCGCCTATCACCAGTTGGCCAACGGTTCAGAGCTGCGATTACGAGCTTGAAACGGATCGGACTTGGGGCCGAAAGGCGTGGTAAAACCAGAATCCAATACAAAGATGCGATATTCGCAAGGTGAAGTCGACGAATTTGTTGTTTCTAGTTGCTACGCCAAGGAAATCGAAACGAGAGAAAAAAATAAATGGAAAAAAAACTGCATAATTGGGACTTGCAACTGCTGCGATTTGTGGAGAAGCAACTGCTGCGATTTGTGGAGAAGCAACTGCAACTGGTTGCCGGAGATTGACGACGGCGCAGATCAAGCCGGCGAAGCTAGATGTGGAGAGCAAGAAGAAAGCGAAGAGGTGGGGAAATGTCTTCCCCTCGCGTATCAAATTGGGTTGCTTTGCTTCTAGAGTGCGTGTTGGTTAAGAGAAGAAGAACCCTGGGGCCCTCCTCTCTAATTATAGGGAAAGTGGCTACGAGTCGAAATGTCAAAAGTGCCCCTCGAGAGCGGGAATCTTCTACTACCGTGTTGCGCAAATTTTGGCCGTTTCAGATCGCTTTTCTTTTCCTGATTTCTCTCAGCATGAGTGATAGAGAATCTCTACTTCTTGAGCCTTGGAGCAGCGACAACACACCCGCGGAAACCGCTCTAGCTCGAGAGCGGTTTAACGAAAATCGCAAAAACCGCGAAAACCGTTACAAAAATCGAACAAATTTAAAAATCAAATTTTTGAGAGGAAACCGAGCGGTTTTTACGGTTTACCGTTTTTGAATTTGAAATAAAATCATTTTGAATGGTTTTTTAACGGTTTTTGCGGTAAACCGCTCGGTTTGAGCGGTTTTCGAATTTTCAAATTTTTTCAAATTTTCAATTTTTTTTTAAAATTTTAAAATAAAAACCGGTCAACCGTGAAAACCGAGCCGCAGCGGTTTGATCGAAAACCGCAGTTTACCGCGGTTTTGTGAACCTGCACCACACTTGAGGTTCTTAGTAGTCAGAACATGCTACTACTACATGACGAAAGCTCAATACCATAATCTCATCTAGGGAATTTTGGTGAGCCCAGCACGAGTACTCTCAAATTAACGTTAAAAATATTTACTAAGCGAGTTTAATTTGTGTTTCTAAACTGTTGTTACTCATTTAATTTGTGCTTCTAAACTGTTGTCGCTCATTTATTCTTTCATATTGGTAGGCAACACTTTACTTGGGCTAGAAAAGAAAATGTGGTTTATGCTGGGGCAAGGGCACTAACATGCCCATGGTTACTCCAAAGAAATGGATAATGGCAACTATAGTGGTGTTACTGTGACTACTTTACACCTAAAGTCTTTGGGCTGATGGAGATATGTCTTAGTTAAAGTTAACATATCCAAAACATAGGTTCACATGCAGTCTTGCAGACTGCAAGTTAGGATATCAAGGGATCTCAACTGTTGAATTTGGCGATCAACGGCCAACATGCATCGCTGCCAGCGTTGTGCTCCAGTGGTTCTCCCTCTCTCTCTCTCTCATTTGTTGCTTATCTGCTAATACGACTGCTTAAGTGGCTATTTATACACCCTGGACACAACTAATGACAATGATGTGATGCCAATATTCCATGCCATATTGGTAAAAGCAAGGATGCAAAGCAAATATCACCAAAAAGATTATTCTAGAAGATACGAACCCACTAGCTCTAGAAGAGGTGGTGGTCATTTTCTAATCCACCGTGTCCTGCACTTCCACGGAGTTCTATAGGCAGTTGCAGGGACTCTGGAGATTCGGATGAGATAAGTTTGCGATTGTTTCTGTTCAGCTAAATAGAGTGCGCCGCTCTCAGGGTTTCTTTTTAGCTGACTTTTTCGATTAAAAGCTTAAAAACTAAAAAACTAAAACAAATAAAGTTCTGAAAAACTTGTTTTCTAATGTTGAAAATTTAGTTTTTGCAAAAAATAACTAAAAACTAAAAAGCTTGCCGAGAGCTTACTTTTTTAGCTTTTAATATTTAAAGAAACTAAATGTATATTTATAAAAGTCAACATCTAAATTTTACCAATCAACTTTTCAATTAAACATCAACTAATTTTTTTAAAAACTCAAAAACTTCGACTGAAAAAAAGCCTTGCTGCTGTGACTGGAATTTAAAAGTCGTGTTTCTATCGTGTGGAAACAAGCCTAAAAAGAGGGGACGCTATGGTGCCAACTGAAATACTTTCTTTGATTTTGAACACATTTTATTTTTAACAACACCTTTCATTATTTGTATTATTTATAAAATATATGATATTTGTTATATTTTAAATAAAATAAATAATAAAAATATTTAAAGTTAATATTATCAATATTTTAAAATAGAAAGAAGTATGCCAGATTATTGTAAGCCACAGTTTCATTAATCGAATCAAGTCCGTGGTACTTGGAGGACACGTTATTGTAGTCATGACCCGCGAAGTGAAGCTACTCTCTCCGTTCTTTAATTATTTTCGTCGTTGACTTTTAAAATTAATTTTTTTTATCATTCGTCTCATTTAAAAAAAATTAATAAATTTCATATATTTTGATATAATTTGATTTATTATTAGAGTTATTTGAATCACAATTTAAAATTTTACACATTTAAACAAAATTTTTTAATAAAACAAAAAGTCAAAGTTAAATTTAAAAGCCAACGACGATAACAATTGAAAAACGAATTGAGTACCAATCTTAGATTTTTTTTTCCTCTCTGAGAAAAAAGGGGAAACCTAAAAGCACACGAGAGTTCAGAAACTGAAATCCACCGGACTCCTGGAGCAAAAAGATGAAACAGTTTCTTTCCCCTTTCGGCTTTGGAGGAAACAGTTTGGCGTGGCTCCGAGCCACGGATCTTGACGCCTCCGGGACGCGTGCACGTTGCCTTCTTCAGGTCGCAGGCGCGTAGGCCACTCCGGCAAGACACGCGGCATAGGCGCCCCAGAAGCGGCGGCGCCTGGCAGCGACACGTGGCCGGGGATGGGACCAGGCTCGAGGTCGACGAGGTGGCCGCGGCTGAGCGTGCCAGCAACTCAAGTCGTGTATGCGTACAGGAGGTATACGGGAGAAACGTGTGGGAAATACTAGCGTCCGATGGGGAGAGTGATGGCTCAGTTCTTGCGTATAAGTACAAATTCTTTCTACGCCAAGTAGGTAGGTCAACTTTATTGACCAGCTTAATACTTTTGACTACAGTAACTCGTTATTAGGTGGTGAAACCACCAGTATTTTTACTACTCCGGATTTACCCGTACGACTACGAGTCTGCGAAATTGTCTTCTAGTAGGTACGACTGTAATCCGACTGCAACGTGATGTGCTGGACCTGAACCTTTGTGTAGAGCCAGCACGACCAGGTGAAACAAGGCCGGCCTAGTTTCATCTGGCCTCGTTCGCTTTTCGGAAAGGGAGAAGATAGTGAATATCAGACTGGACTGTTATTTGGGCCTCTATAATTTTTCACACAAAACAGTGAAATGCTGAATGGATCTACTGAGCACATCCATATATTGGACAATGAAATTATTTCCAAAGAACTTCACTCAGAATCTAGTTTGGTTTCCCACATGCTTGAAAGAGCTTCACAGAAACCCATTACAGGAAGATGGGAGGTTCGGATGAAGAGAAGCCAGGGAGGTCAGTGTGTTTGCCGCGGCCTTCGCTGGTGTTGGGACCAACATGCTCGATGGTGCCCAGGCGCAAGTTCAGGAGAACCGAACCGCGGGAGACGAAGATAGATGCTTTCACATTTTTCACAGCGGGTTCTAAAATCTGATTCGGACGAAGAAATGCTTGTTAAAGGGTCTTTGGAACCCAGGATTTTCATAAAAATTGAAATTGTACAAAAATTTTACAGAAATCAATTTAATTTTATAGAAAAAATATATAAAACAAAAAAATTACTTCAATCTAAAGGAGGCCTAAATGGGTGCCTGAGCCCTGAATACTTATACTACACACAAAATACTATTGGTTCAGTAAGAAAACTGTACACACGAGCAAAACTGTCAATTCGACACAGATGCAAAAGGTACTCCGTTTATTGGTAGCTAGCTGGTTCTGAAGAGAACCCGAGGGAACTCAGAATCAACTCCAACCGATCGAGCCGTGATAATTACTAATCTGCACATTATATATTATATTTCTGGCATATAAAAAATTCCCAAGGCTTCAACATGGACAACTATTTTTCTTGTTCCGTAAATAACATATAAATGATACAATGTTCATACACACGTATGCAAGAAAAATGTGGAACCCCAATCGCCTACACAGCCTTACAAGCGCACGAAGCAGGGGGTACTTCCATTTCTTTATGATTCTATATTCACAGAAGTTTCACTTCCGTATAACCATGTCCCAGCTCAGGGTGGACATGAATATTATTGATACCAAGCAAATTAACAGGCGTGGAACTGTCTAGGGGCTGTCTAGGGGCGCCTCATGCCGCGACAATTGGGTATGACGCACAAGTAGCGATACCTGCAATAATATTATAAGGTCAAATCAAATGTTGTGTTGCAAGCGGATAATGAAACATAGTTTAGGGATGTTTTCCTTTACTGCAGGATAAGTAAGAGTTTATAACTCACCACACATGTTCTTGCCCATTTCCATCTTGAAGTAACCATTATCACCCCAATCCACGCCCCATGAGTTCTTAATGAGCCAGTAGGGAACACCATTTTCAACACCATAGCCAACAGCCAGAACAGCGTGGTTCACGTCCTAGCATTGTGAAAAAGAAAAAATTGAAATGTTTATATTATAATATCTGGATAACAGAAAATCCAAATGTAACTGAAAGAATAAACTCAAATCGAAGCTCTACATAGAAAAAAGGCATACACTCACCATGGGTGTTGTTCCACAATGGTCACTTGTGTAAACTCCGCTCTTGTACATCCTGAAACCATCAATCACCTCGAAGGCAACACTGACTGGGCGAACCAGTCCGACAGCATTCTTCAGTTCATCCTCGGCGCCCTTATCACAACAACAGAAATAAGTACAAACTATTAGCTCAAAATAGTTCATCCCAATTAATAATCAATTGAAATTAAGAGTGATATTCCTCACCAGAGTGATGTTAACTGAGTCCAAAACCCTGACACCAGCATTTTCGGGCTTGTAATGACAAACTTCATTGACACCCTTATAAGGGTAAGATTCCTCAGTGTCAAGGCCGCCATTGTATTTAATGTACTCAAAAGCCTGGGATGGAAGGCCTCCATTGCATCCGAAATTGTTGTATCCACCAGCACAGTCAACAAGTTGTTGTTCAGAGAGAGAGATGGGCTTCCCAGTGGCCTGAGTATATGCTGCCTCAAGTGCACCAGTAGTACTGCCAGAATAAGTACAATATCAGATAAAGTTTTTACTTTAATTGTAGGGCATTCTTTCTTTTTTGATCATTTCTATACATAGGAGATTAGAAAGTCACCAGAAAGATTACGTGGTAGAAAATATAAATATGGCAATTGATTGACACTCTGACAACTGAAAGAAAATATCTGAACAGTACGAAAATGCACCAGACAATACCGCACAAAGTGCAAAAGTAGAATTGATACTGTTTGAATATGTATTATGTTGGTTGAGTGGCCCAATTATTTAATAGCTTGCATGCTGCACGAGGTTTGAATATGATGCTGGAATTTTATAATAATCTTGTGATAGCTTCAACTGTTAACTCTGCAAGATCTAAATTACAGTACTATACTTGAAAGCAAGTACAACACAATTTTTAATCTCACCAACTAATATAGCTGTTAAAATATTTCTGGGCAATACTAAAGTAGCCTTTGGTTGTTTAATACTAGAAGAGTGGTTCCAAAGTGGCATGGCATCACTTTATTATTTTTAAGACTATGATTGCACCAAAGGCCATGAGGCCCATACAAGCAAGTTTCTAGCAGACTACAACTAGTCCTTCCTATCGGATGCCATAGGCTTTTACCGGCATATTAGTATGCATCCACTAAACTTAAATATCATCCACATAGTTCAAGCAATATATTAGCACAAGTTGACATGCTTTTTTAGCACCTTGGTAAACGGGGTATAAAAATTAATGACATGCTTTCTCCAGTTATATGTTAGAAGTTTGATAATGAAGGGGGAAAATGATGATGTGGATATAGCAGTTGTTACCTGAACGTCCAGCAGGACCCACAGTGACCCTGGTTTTTTACGGGGCTCACAATTCCATCCTCCCTCCAGTCTTTCTGCAGCAGCCATAACAATAGAAACATCAAATACATCATTTCACAGGCCAATACCCAGGTTAGTAATACTATGAAAATAGGATAGAGAGAGTATACAACAATGAAGAAACTCTATTAATAGTATATAACGATCATCTAGCCCTATAGTCACAACTAGACATCGATTTAATGCACCACAATCCATACTGGAGTTGTAATCATAGTTGGAGAGGTCATACGAGCAGTGACTACATAACGGGCCATGGAAGGAAATGGTTAAAAGTGTTGATTATCAAGACGGACCGACAGACGAGAGCACACATGAGGCACCACACGGCAAGGAGCAAATTTTAAGAAGCCACTGACGAATTCATATCAGAAAGCACACAGGAAATGGTTAAAACCTGAGTTCAAACCACGGAAGCATGTCCCCATGGGATCCAGGTCCTCTCATTGTTTTAACTGTTCGTATTTTAACTGTTCATTGTTGCAGAAATCACTGTTCATAGCACACTGTTCATATTACTGTAGCAATAAATCTGCATCGTTGACTCCAGATCGAACGTTTGAATACTATTCTAATTTCGGTTACTGTAGTGTCTGAATTTTGTCCTCCACTTGAGAGGATCTGGATCCGTCCCCATGTGACGGATGCAACAAATCTCAATAACATAGTAACATGCCTACAGCTCACTGGCCCCCGCCCGTTCGGGAAGAAACCGTTACTAACTACGAACAGCGTGCAGGATCTTCTGCGACAAGTAACTTTGGCAACTTACAGTCTCCGGGAGCTCGGCGGCGTTCAGCATCCGATGGTTGCCTGCGAGCGTCGCGGAGCAGTTCTGCGCCGCGCCCAGCCGGGTCGCGCGGAACTCCTCCCAGCTCATGTCCGCAAATCCTACACAGCGAGAACAGTGTGCGAGAGATCAGAGAATAAGTGGAGCACGCGGAAGCGGACGGCCAGGATCGGAAGCCGCTAGCGCAGGTAACGAGGTCCTTACGGTTGATGCCGAGGCGGTAGGGGAGGCCCCGCCGGTTGGTGGAGCGGACGAGCTCGAGGCTCTCGGAGAAGATCCGGAACCGCCGCCGCACCTCCTCCGCGCTCTCGTAGCTCTTGCCGTACCTGCATCGGGGCACGGACGCACGGTCAGGCCAGACGGCGACCCGGGGGGTGGAGAACAGCGGTCGGGGACCGGACGCTCACCTGACGGCGAAGCGGGCGAAGCGCAGGGCGTCGCGGGTGCGGCCGAGCGCGGCGAGGACGTCGGACTCGAGCGCGGAGGCCGCCGCGCGGTCGGTGACGGAGCGGATTGGGTTGGATTCGGAGAAGGACGAGGAGGAGGAGGAGGAGGATGCCTGAACGGAGGCGGTGGCGGCGAGGGAGACCGCGGCGAGGACCGCGAGGAGGAGGATGCGGCTGCGGTGGGCCATGTCGCCGGCCGGCAGGGCGCGCGGAATATTTTACTGGGTTTCGTACGCGGGCAAGAGTGAGTGGAGCGAGATGAGATGAGGTGGGCAGGGGCCAGCGGTAAGGCGCGGAACACGTCGGAATCCCGGGTCTTATAGAGTGCTTGAGCTCTGTCTTTTGGATTATACTGTACTGACTATTTTTGCTAACGTTACACGAAAATTGGAGGAGTAAATCTCAAATTCCTCCGTCGAAATTCCTACTGATCCTTTTTTCCAGGGTCATGATACGACACGAGCCAAATTTGTACCCGACCGCAGATTCAGAATCTAGCTTGTGAGCTCCGCGTGTGGATCGAACAAATTAAGACCGGCCGTGACGCCATTGGTGACGCTTGAAGTTCGAGACGTCAGTCGACTCCATGATTGATCTACGCGACGCAGGCTGTGATTGGCCAATGGAAGAAAGGAAACGCATCCCATTCCCCTCCACAAGACGGGAAGATATTTTTTTTTTCCCATTTGGCTGGACGGATGGCGTCGCAAACGAACGGATGGATGGATCCGAGACGACCGCGACGGAGTAGGACGGAGAGCCGTCTCGGACAACAACAATATGGGACAAAGTGTCCAAGTGGCGTGTGCTTTCGTGCACTGGACGAGTCCAGCTGCTGACGGCGTGGCGTGGCGTGGAGCTGATCGGCTGCGTCAATGCAAAAATTTCTCCGGGGATCCCGATGTTGAGAACTCAAGTTCTACAACAGGAAGTATAGAGTATTTCTAAACAGATACAGCTCGGTTAGGACCAAGGGGAGCTAATAAGCGGATTGTCTACTTAGCCCCTTCTACATACTTAGTTATATTTATCATCGTCAGATCGATGAATGAACACATAAAATAAATCTTTTATTTTTTTAAAAAAATAAATTTTATATATAGACTCACGTATCATTCACACTATTCACAACTACATTAACTACTCTTCTTCATATTAAATAATTCACCAGAGAAATAAACAGATTTTCTACTAGCCTTTGTACATACTCGTTATATCTATCACCGTCGAATCGATGAATAAACAAATAAGATGAATCTTCTATTTTAAAAAAAAGAGTGAAACCTACATATAAACTCACATATCATTCACACTACTCACAACCCTATTATCTACTCTCCTCCACACTAAAATGATTCACCAGAGGGAGCTATGACTATGAGCAGAGATATTTCTCGATCGAGTTGCATTATCCACACTAAATGATTCACCAGGGGAGCTATGACTATGAGCAGAGATATTTCTCGATCGAGTGGCAATGCAACGGTGCAACAATTGGCTACGGTGAGCTCAGTGACAGAATCTGGAGCGGAAGAGACACGATTGGATCCAAGTCGCCATCAAAGTGTCGACATCTATTCATTTTCTTAGCGCGAGAAGCTCGAGCTTCATTAGTTTTTCATGACCCCCGTGAGAAGGCAATAGCCACATGGAGTCGTTTCTGCATAAGTGCTTTCTGCTTACGCACAAGCTGTATGTATGCTGATTGATGACCGGTGGTGCGAGAGTTTTGCAGAAAGCTACTCCTACCTTGTTGAAGAACGCACGTACGTACACGAGGCAAGTTGGAAGGAAGCCCACGCAGCCTAGGTACCCTGCTTGGAACGTTAAGTGCTACAACTGTAAGGAATAATCTTGTTGGTAATAAGCTAATATTACTGGCAGATACAGAGGTTGTTTGATTTATTACATATGTGTGCTTACTAAAATTTAGAATTACCAAATCACAGATGTGACCAGAACAAAAGTAACAAAATATTGTTTGGTTTGTAACTTTATCAAATTGTTGGCGTATTAAAAAAAAGTGTTTGGATTACAACTTTACAAAATCTTATCAAATTTATACATATGACATGTAGAGCCCACATGTCATATAACTTTTTTAAAATAAAATATAGTCGAGTGACATCTAATGGTGAAAAGATATCCCAAATTAGATTTGCGGTTTTAAAGATATAATCATTTAAAAACTACTAAGCATCAAATTTTGAAATTTGTGTCCATATGAGCTGCTGTCACCTGGATGAGCTCACCTTTCTCTCTCCTGCCAAACTTCGGTGGCCATTTCTTGCGCCATCGCCCAGGCCAACGTTGGCTACCTGATGTGGTTTGGTGCTAATTCAAATGACAACTAAATTTCGTAGGCTTACCAAATGTTGGAATGGTTTCTACTGGCTAAGAACCAAACATACCCATACTCCTAACTTGTAAGGCCACTCAACATAAAACTAGTAAAGAATAAGAAATCTGTAGGCCACTGGAGAATAAGTTGCAGGGAAAGACTAGAAATCTTCAAGTGGTTCAGGATTACGAAATTTGTGACATATCATCAGAAGAATCATGCCGGATCTCACACTGACGCAGAGCAGATATATATATTTTGGGACAAGTGTACAGCTCTGTTTTGGTCCTCGCAACAAAATTTCAGTCCTTAAGTACTGCTACTTCGTAGTAAGTTCCTGTCGAAACGTTTATGTCTAGTCCAGTGTTTGTCAGTGCGAGATTGAGTGGCATCCTCAGCTAGTCAAGCTGCCAGCGTCGTTCAGGATCATGTCCTGAAAATAAAATAAAAAAAATTGGAAGTCTTCCCTGTAGGACGCTGGAGTGGGCTGCTAAATTAATGCGGGCCCGTAATTGCCCGTGGTCTGTTTAGGCCCTCGCTGTTTAAGGTGTGTCGATAGAGGGTGCTTCCGTTCAGGTACGAGCTGGTTTTCAACAGCCCAAAAGATTAGCTGAAAACGGCCCAAGACAAGAGCCCGCAGCCTGGAATCAAGCAGGCACGTATCAAGGCAGGTGTTAAGCATGAAAGTGTGCAAGAGGTTTAAAATTTTAACGTGTGAACTTGATACGATGTTTTTTTTTTGAACCAGAGAAAAACTCAGCTTATATAGAAAGCCAGAAAAATGTTCACAAGACTGAGGTTACCAGTTTAACTAGGACGCGAACAACTAGACCAGAGCAGGACTAACGTAACTACGCAACCAAGGCCATACACATCAGGAACATATCCAACAAAACAAAACAAAACACCATCTCCCTGAACCAGCTTTAACAGGCTTGAACCCTCCTCCCAGCGGCTCACAACACCATCACGTCAGAGGCAAACGTCACCCTGGGCTTATTCTGTAGAGTCTTCAATATCATCTGGCAAAGCTCCAGCAAACTTGGTACGATGTTCCATACAAACCGACGGGATTTGTAGATATCTTCTACGGATGGGTATATTTGCACCCAAAATCAAGAGTGTTTGATCTTGAAAATTGTAGACATCGGTCATTTCTCTCACTACACCCTGTAATTTCTCCAAACTTTTTTTTTCTCCAAGGATTTTTTTCAGGGGCTTAATGCTGGAAACCATAGGTAGCATAAAATACACATCCAAAAACAAAGGAAATCACCACGTTAACGTGTCAGGAAGACCCGTGATGGCACTCTAAAAAACTTACCAATTTTCCTGCGGCTCGCCTTTTCTCAATTGCAAGACTGTATATCTGACTTTCTCGGCTCTCGGCAGCTGCATTCAACCATACTTTATGTAGAGTGGCCTCAAGCATCCATGCTCTTCAATTCAACGGAGAAACCATTAAGGCCCGTTTGAATAATTGAAATTAAATTTATTTTAAAAATTATAATTTAGACATAGATTAATTAAGCTAATATAGTTGTATATGAAATATATTTGTATATTTATTTTTAGATATACAAGACACATATGTTACATTTATATTGCATTTATATTTTAAGGAAGTGAGTTGAAGAGTATGTTATAAGTTGGAGAATAAAATTGTAGCATAATGATTTATAGAATTTATTTTTATCTTTCACTCTATGAATTTGAGATAGGTTTATTTGTGAGTTTGAGAAAGTTGTGAAAATCTAACTCATTATATATATTTCAATTACTCCAAACAGCCCTAAAAAAATGAAGCCGAAAATGAAAGTGTTTACACTTCAGTGAACTCACCAACATATCGCAGCTTGCATTTCTCATGTGCGAGAATGTCTTTTTCGGCACGAGCAATCCGGCATGCGTGCAAATGGAAGCAAGATAGAATGGCCACGTGATCTAAGCTTCTCTGGCTCTTGAAGTCAAGCAATAATAAAAAAAAACCCCAAGAACTACGGCTCCTTAACCTGCAATGCTGAATAATTTCTCATTCCCAAACAAGTCATTCATTCAATCATTCATCACTTCGTAATCCAGTTTTTTCGTTTAAAATGATATGCTAGACTTCAGAAGTCCCAGTCATTTTCACGTCACATGCCTAAAATCAAGCTAGATTAGTCTATTACAAAATATTGACCACGAATTTCCAGTTCATGTCTGTAATAAAGCTTATCAGAGTGCATATTAGAGAAAGAAACCATGATTACCATGAGGACATGTGAGGCTGCCGTCATTCTAACCTCACTCCCCATAGGTACATGATCCGAATCATGGTACGGCAAATGAAGATTTAGCTGACAAAACATACAGATTTTGCTTGATAAAACCGCACGTACCCTTCTGGGTCCTCTGCCTGCTTAAAATTTAGCTCTGACTTACACGCTTGGTTTGCCGATCCGGCCGGCTGCTGGTTCCAGCTCCCCACAAGAATCCGTCTATCAGAAGCTGAAGAAAAAACAAGCGCCGAAAAGCAACTGGTCATCACGTTCCCTGCCTCGAACGCATCTCCTGTAACAATGGATGGATGACTCGAGGATAAACTCAGCATGCTGTCACACTGCCCCAGCAGCAGCAGCTGCACGCACGCGCAACCAGCGGCGCGGCAAACTGGCTGTAGATTTTGCGGGTTTTCTTTGGCAATTTGGTCTGACTATAGCTCAGCTCGTCTCGTCACCTACCGCTCAAGTTGGCAGTTTACAAAGGCGGAGCACAGCACTTGGTCACCGTTCTACTGCCCATGTTGCGTCCCCGCGGCTGACACCTGACCTGCGGCTTAGACCATACCTCGTCACGCCGCCGGCCGCAAGAACGATGCGAAACGGAAACCCCGAGATATTTTCCAGTAGCTTGATCAATCGTGAGATCTTTTTGTTTTCTATCAGTGGTTATCGTCACTAATGCTTGTATCATGCGTATGCCTGATATCGGCAAGAACTCATCCTACGAACCCATCGAATCCTGCGAACTCACCCTGCGAACCCCGATACATGGGAATCGGGATCCTTGACAGTCCGAGCTCCGACGCTGACAGGACTGCCCATGATCCTGATTCGAGATATGTCTGATATCAGCCACTTTTTCAAGAACTTCGCAGTTCTGTGTCCATATCAAAATTCTTATTACGAGTTACGATCGAACCCAAGATTTTCGTGAACCGGAGAAACCGATCGAACAGCTCTTGATCGATCTCGACGCGGATCCGGCGAGTTTACCGATTACGGAAGCATGATCTGTGCAGGTCGACCTTCACCTGTACGTCTCGGTTTCTTCTCACAAGTCGCGACCTTTGCAAACGTGCAAAATTACGGAACGACAACGTGAGCCTTCCGTTTTAATCGAGTCATCAGGAGCCTCTGCTCCGCGCAGCTGCTGCGTTCGTCACGAACGAACGAGACGACAGACCAATCAAGCTGCTTAAAAATCGTACGGATTATTACGTGCTCTGACTTTGCGGAGGAAGACGGATGCGAGAACCTGATGCACGCTCCGATCGATGCCTGTGTGGACCGTCACAGCCTGTTTTCTAATCTGAGTCAAGAGGTGCACGTAAGCGATCGAACTGCCAGAGAAATATCAGTCTATCCACAATGTCAGTCAAGCAAGGTATCGAGCTGGTCGGTTGACGCCGAGACATAAGAGACGCTTGACGAGAGGAGAAACCCGCTTACACTGAACAGCGTGCAGGGGAGGAAGAATCAAAACCGGACTAATCCAATCCAATCCAATACCAGCCGGATTTGATTCGGAACAGGCCGGCGGATTTAAGTATGTATCGGTCGTTGCGGTATCGAAATCTCGAGGAAATTGATCATTGGATTTGGAGGAACCAACAAGACGATACAGATCGATTTTATGCGTGAAGGTTTTTAGTCAGCGCTCTGAAAAACAAATGGGAAAAGAGGAGGAGATCGAGTCTGAGTCAACTGATCAGCCTGCAAGGCTACGTACAATGCTCATACGAGTAGGAGACAGCCGGTCGTTAACAATCAGCAATGCAAAATGACAATGGAAAAACTTGTAGCAGTCGATGTATATCCGCCTGCATGTTTCAGGGAATTGTCATGGGCATCGTTTGATTTTTATTCTTTGTTAGATTAGATTTTCAGTTCGAGCTGGTGCCATACTGGATTAAATGGAATTCCAAGCCGTTATGAGACACCAGAACCTTGCAAACGCTCGAGCTTGATACGCGACGATTGCATGATGTAAGTACCCCGTACGATATCTTGCGCTGCCAGCTTTGTTCTCCCGGCAGAGTTCGCCCCAAGCACTTCGATCCCCACGTAAAATCGTTTTCAGCCATCAAGACCTAGCACAGACGATGCGTGCGTCTCGCAGCAGCGTGCCTTGGCTCAGCTCCAACAAAGCAGTGAAAATCTGCGGCTCTGTCTCGATTTAATAACCCGCCAAGTTTTCAGGCGCGAAAGAGATATATCGATCTGGCGGTACAACGACGACAGCGACGTCGCGAAGATCCGGCGCGCGGCCGGCAGCACCGGTCACCCGTGCGCTCGGACGGATGCCACCGTGCGAGCAAGACGCGAGCGCGCCGTCGCGTGCCGTGCGCGCGCACCTGTGAGCTCGACAGCGACGACGCCGTGCCAAATCGCGCGCGCGCGGCGTCAGCGGGACGATTCGTGTCCGCGGCCTCGCTCTGGACGGCGCCCAAAAAAAAGGAACGAGATACAGGTACTTCCATACTTGCGCTCCGGCCACTGGCTGGGACTCGCGGACACGCTGCGGACAAAAGCGTCGGATCCACGCGCGGCTCTTCCGTTCGACGCGGCCTACGAATCCTCCCATGATACGGTGCGCGCGAAGAGCCAATCCGCGTCGGGAACCCGCTCCACTCATGAACCGACGTGGTTGCATGCGGAGCCTTCCCCTTTTCACGCCACCGCCGTGCAGCGCCGGTGCGTGGCGGGGACGGGGAACCCAACCCACAGGATAGGAGACGGTTACGGAGACCCCGCAGCCCAACACGTGGGTGGCCTCGCCGCCTGAAACCTGGCCGTGTCCCGCCGCGGGGCCGGCGCGGTCGGCCACGAATCCGCGCGTGGCAGCGACGGCTCGCGTAGCCTTCGGAAATGGTTTTTTCCTCCTTTTCCTTTGAGTTGACTCTGCGGTGTCGGTCGCTGCTTGACCCCGCGCCGGGCGGTGCCGATGTAGGCCGCGCGCGACGTCGTTGGCATCGGCCTCTGGATGGTTGGTGGGTGGGATCCGTAGTCCGCCGTTCGTGCGCCGGGTGGTTGCGTCCGTCGTCCAGGGGGCGGTATAGGTGCTTCCAAGTTCCGCCGTTCCACGCCGGGGGGATGTGGCGTCCTTGGACGGGACGCGTCCGGGGACGCTGCGTGCCTTTGTGTCTCGGGGAGGCGTTGAATTCGCCGCGCTCCGTCATTGGTTGGCGCTGGTTTTTCCATGGCGGGGCTGGTGGAAAGGGCCGCGGAGTGGATACGGTGTCGAGATGACGGACGATCTAGTGCGTGGGGCGATCGTTGTCAGCTGATCAGCTGACGTGTGCGGTGTGCCTGGCCGGCGCGTCCAGCTCGGACAAACCACTCGTACTTACTACATACTACAGGGGTAGGCTAATCTTTTGTTAACGTGGGAGCCAGATGGCACACGGTACACTTTCCATTATAAAACAAAGCACAGGTTGCAGAACGGCTCATAATTTGGTTTTGATTTTAGAATTTGCAGGCTCCGTTTGGACGACGACGACGACTCGTCATAAGGTAGGAAGCACAGAGGTCCAAACTGCATGAGAAATATCCGCCGCACGGCGACGACGGGAGTGAGCTTCGACAGCGAGCTCGACGCCAAGGGCCTCGCCTTCCTTCATGGTGCCGACCCCCCAGTGATCTACCGTGACTTCAAGGCCTCCAACATCCTGCTGGACTCGGTAAGCTCCCAATTCTGTGAAGAGTTCAGCCATCAGTTCAAGTAAATTAATAGTTTTCCTGTAGACATGCGTCAGGTTAGCACTTACCATTCCACCATTAGCCACTTGCCAGAAAAGAAAAGAAAAGACGATTTTATGAAATGTGAAGCACTAAGCTCATCTAGAGAAGTTAGTTACCAACAAACGGGATAGAATAGCACACGTCACTTCTAGTGACCATAAAATACTAATAGTGCCCAACAGACAGGAAAAGGACAGCTTTGGGGCCCAAGTTCTAGTCTAGCATGAGCAATTTTTTCCCAAACAAATGTTTTGTAATTTAAAACTTAAATCCCTTTGACCCTTTGAATCATCCAAGGGACTTTGAACAATATCCAGCAGCGCCACACGTTTCTGAATTATTTTACCTTTGGAGCTCGGAAGATACCTGGATACACGCCAAACTCGAGAATCCCCAGCAGCTATCCAACACTCTTCACCCACCACCTAACCAAAATATCTTATCCATCACTGTCACGCTAACACAGTATGAAGCAGACTATCAATCCATGAACAGTAACTCGCATCACACATCACACGAAACATACATCAATGTATCTATCTCACTGTGATATATCCACTCAGTGTCTTGTATTTAATCTAAACCAAATCTCTACTGATGTAATGCAGGACTACAACACCAAGCTGTCCGACTTTGGGCTTGCCAAGGACGGGCCTCAGGGTGACGAGACACATGTAACTACACGTGTCATGGGGACCCATGGGTACGCTGCCCCTGAGTACATTATGACGGGACACCTCACTGCTAAGAGCGACGTCTACAGCTTTGGTGTGGTGTTACTAGAGCTCCTTGCAGGCCGGCAGTCAGTGGACCGTGCTCGGCGCCCAAGGGAGCAGAACTTGGTGGACTGGGCCAGGCCATACCTGAAGCGGCCTGACAGACTGTACCGAGTCATGGATCCAGCTTTGGAGTGCCAGTACTCGTGCAAGGGCGCCGAGGTGGCGGCTATTGTGGCATACAAGTGTTTGAGCCAATACCCAAAGTCTAGGCCCACAATGAAGGAGGTAGTAAAGGTCCTGGAGCCTGTGCTCGAAATGGATGACTTCTTCCCTGTCGGCCCATTTGTGTTCACCATCAGTGTGGAGGAGGACAAAGTCGTAGAGATGAAAGTAGAGGTTGAAGAGAAGCACCGGCCCCATCACCACAGCCACCAAGAGAGGCACCAGGAGAAGTATCCAGACTCTTCCATCCATGCCGGCATTGTGCTCCACGGTAAGGATGGGGTGGTCGGTGGCTACAGTGCTGCACTACGAAGGCACCGGAGGACGTCGAACTACAACCAAGAAAGTGGGGCATAAGACCAGGATAGGGGAGCAAGTAGGATAATAAGAGTATGTGTGTACAGTACATATTCTAGACATGTGGCACAACGTCACATTGGTTTGCTTTAGAACTGAGATTGCGATTCTTCTTTCTTCTTGATAGTGATAGTTGATGTTAGTTGCTAGGTAATAGAGAGATGCAAAATAGTGTGATGAAAAGTCTGGCTCGGACTTGCAAGGTTTATTGCAAAGTTGTAGTATAAAGAAAATGATTTGGTATGTTCTTTTAATCTTGCTCTTTATAGTTTTCAGTCCAATCTTAGAAAATTTCTTAAGTGTTTATAGAAGCAATGGCAAAATGGAACACTGAAAACGATGTTAATGGAGCTGATAGTATCACAAAAAGATGATGGCATCAGTTAATAATAGCGAAACTGGAGTCAACACATGGTGCATCAGTAAAGTTGGAATGCTAACTCACCTGACGAAACGAAGATTGTCAGGAAAGGGACAGCCTTGCATCAGCAGTCTTGAGGATAGTGAATCTCAGCTTCAAATCAGGTGACAGAAGGAAGTTTCAGACGCAAGCTCGACAAAAAGGAGATGATTTGAAAGCACTGAGATAACGTGGCTGAATAATAATTCAGGTTATCAGAGTACCTCCATGTCCATTTCCATCACAAGAAATTAGTTTTATTGTCCAAGCGAGATCAGGTGCCTCTTTAACTACCGAGTTCTCCCAAGATAATATTCTTTAGATATTTCAATTTTGACCAATCATACTGGCAAAACTAATAGCTGAAAAAATCGTGGATCTGAGAAACGTTCACTGCAAATTGAAGTATAATGGGGAAGAAAAACTAAATTCAACCATTCTCAATGATGTAGGCTCAACCAGCATAAAGTTCTAATAGGCACTTTATTTAAACAAAAACAAAAAGAGAGAAAAAAAAGAATGAAATTAAAATTGAAAGTTTTGAAATGTTATCATGATAAAATGACCTCACTAGATTATTTAATCGCCATGGGCAAGCTTATTTGGGCAATCAATGTGGACTGTGGAGATACTATCCCCTGACCAGAACAATCAGAAAAGGGAACCACCAGAAGTATCAAAAGTCGGTGATCAATGCTGATACGGTGTTTCTGTTATAACAGGGGGCAAAAAAACTAAATTCAAGCTTATTTAATGATGTATGTGACACTGTACTATGAGAAATGGTTCGGATGCAGGTTTGTGGCTCTCAAAGATTTTGTATAAAAGTAAATGGTCTCCAAAAAAGGTTGTCCAATTCTGCTTGTAATTTTTTATAATTTTAGTTTTTTGGCCCACATTTTTAGAAAACTGGAAAAATCTTACAGGTCAAATGATAAAATGTACCAAGGAAAAAATGTAAAAATGAAGTGACACCGTCATAAGATGTTGACAACCTCTGTCAACGGCGGCAACTTTGAAAGCCTGCATCACTATCGTAGTTGAATGATATTATTAGATGATAAAACCAGTATAAGAAAAAAACAGATACCCATACAAAGAAAATATAGATATAGAGCATGCCAATAATAGATATCACCAGGAGTATTATACAAGTCCTACAATATAAGGTGTGATGAGAGCAGCCATGAGAATTTGCTTGCAATTAACACAAATGAAACCAGTCAGATCATAGGATCTAGTACTAGCAAAGATGGAAGCAGTATCAGTCTATGTGTAACTAATATTCAAAGCCAAAGCAAGAACATTTCAGGATTCTGAATATGAAAGTGTCAAATGTTTATAACTTTGCAGAAGTAAATAATACAAGTCACCAAATCTTATATAACACAGTAACAAAAACATCAGAATCTCGTAAACAAACCTGAAAATCCTGCTGATGCTCCATAGCCCTCGAGTCTAGTCATGTACGCAGCTTTGGATAACTTGTGACACTTTGTCATTCCATGATGTGTATCAATGGCCAAATGAGATCTAGTCCAACTGTTCCGTTTGCTTAATTTTATTACTTTTGCTAAACACAGAGCACAACACGAGCCCCAGCATTTTCTGAATCAATAAACACCATGAATAGCGTATCGAACAATACAGATAAACAGTATTGTATTTCACACTGATTTTACCATCCAACACTGCAAAGTGGGGCATCCAGCATGGATCCCCTGTTTTTAGAGCACGACCAAGAAAGAAACTGACAATTCACACAATCAGATCAACATCAAAGGGACTTTTTTGTTTCACCTTTTTTTTTTGTAATTTTTTTCCTTTACACATACTTGTATGATCTATCTTGCACAGACACTCTATACGGTAAGCTCTACTACATAAGTACTACAATTTTTTCTCTCTTTTTCCCTTGATGGCACACCTATACTACAGTATCTATCATATAGCACAGTGCACAAACAAAATGCAAATGGTAACAATAAAGTACAACAATAAATCATATAACTAAGCAGTCGAAGTCGAATCCAATTCACGGATCACCCATGCAATTTAGCTGCGAGCGGGTGCGTACCCATAGGCTGCTCCACCAGCGCCAACAAGGCAAGCGATGGCCCCAATCCCCACGGCAACGACTGCGGCCGCTCCGATTCCTTCCCGCTGCGCCGCCAAGGCGGATATGGCGAGCGGAGGACTGGGCAGGAAGAAGAAGCCGAATAGGCTGACCGATGCGCCGAAGGACGCACATAGGAGGACCAGGGTGAGCACGAAGGCGGGCCAGGGCAGCCCGAGGTTCGCCGCGGCTCCCGCGAACGGCTCCACGAAGAACGACGCGGACGTCAGTGCGGCAAGGACGACGAATGCGAAGCGCGCCAGAAGGGAAGAGTTTGCCGAAGAGTCGGGTGTGCTCGCGGCGGCGGCGGCGCGTGGCGGCGCTGCTGCTGCGACTGGGGGCGAGGTGATGGCGGGCTGGAATTCCTTGATCTTGCCATCCGATGCCATTGGGGAATTGATTCTGTCGAAATTTTGGGGGAAGCGGCGAATTTGGAGTGCGGAGGAATGCTTGCGGAGAGGCTTGCGGAAGAAACCTCCGTATCGGGAGTGTTTGCAGAAAGCACCTCGTGATGTTGTAGAGTTATTTTTTGTCCATCATGATCCTGACGACAAACTGCTCTCTAAATTTAAACTATTTTGATTTTTAATATTATTTTTATCCAAATTGCTTAGAAAATTATTTAAATATGTAAAAATATTAATTATTTCAAATATATAATAATAATAATAAAACAAATTATAAAAAATTATTTATCATATTTTAAATATAAGATGCATGATTAAAAGTAACATTAATATTATTATTAATATTTTAAAATTGGAGGAAGTAAAACTAACATGTTAAAGAGTAGGAAAAGAGTAAAAGGGTAGGATTCATTCTTATCTCAATTGAACTGATAATCCAAAGAAAAAAGTTCTAAAATTTTTAAACATGAGAAATTTATACTCCTTTTGGTTTTTTAATTTAGAAATGGAGTATGTTATACCTAATGAGAGGATTCTGTACGAGCATGGCATCAAAAGCAGCAGACGAAAGAGTCATAATAATATTCATAGAAAATTAAATATGAAAATTTTTGAATTTATCGGTGTCCCAAGGGCTCAAACAGGAAAAAGGCTCCGCAATACGCATAGCCGTGGTGGCCGTGGCCCCCAAGGGCTGGGGAAACCAAAACCTCGCTTCACGCACGCGAGGTATTGACGTCGTAGTGAGACGTTCCGTTTGGCGTCACTCCGCATTCTTCTGGGTAAAGTGGATTCCGCCGCCGCAGCCGATTCAAACGTCAAAGTTGCTGACGAACTCGTCCTCCCTTCTGCGGTTAAAATGAAATTTTTTTATATTAGTTTGTTGCAGTTGTAGTCGTAGTAGGAGTACTTGTTAATCCTACTACTAGTTACTCTATCGCAATTGTAGTAATACGATAGGTGAATGCATTATTTAGTTATTGGTGTTTTTTGTTTGCTGAATTTTATGCAAGTGGGAAATCAATCAGTGCTTCACCTTTGACTTCATCTCTGAATTGTGATGCCGAGTTACTGACAGCATCATTTTTGAGATTACTGATGCATCATAGTGTCAGTAATAAACTGCGCGATAGATAGACTATCGTAGCTGGTTGCTTGCCCCTGCTTCCGCGCTTCACGGCTCACAGGAGCACCTAAGCGTTCTGCTTCGTGCGAATTCTACTGAAACTGTGCGCGTGAACTGATTGTTCAATTACTGAACTCGGATCAGAACATATGCAAATGTTAGAAGCTGTGCAAGAGCTCCTCGAATCTAGCATCAGGAGAACACAAGTACTGCTCTATGTCCCGATTCCCAAATCCAACTTGGTGAAGACCACGAGAACGAGATTTTTCAATTCTTACCTTGTAAGCCTTTCAATCTTTATCACTAAATACATTTTTCACTTTAAAACATACTATTTCTTTAAATTTTTAATTATTTTCACTATTTTATATTGTGTTAAAATAAAGAAAATTTGACCTTAAGTGATGCTAATAGTATAATAAACATAATATAATAAATATAATGTATTATTACATAATATAATAATATAATATAAAACAATAAAAATTTTAAAATTTTAAAATTTTAAAAAAATGATATGTTTTGAAGTGAAAAACTTATTTAGTGGTAAAGATTGAAAGCCTTACGAATTGAGTGATAATGATTAAAAGGTTAATATATTTGATGGTAAGAATTTAAAAATCTCTCACCAGAACAGGGCAACGCTTGTGTTCTTTTGAGTTATACGGTAAACTACAAGAGCAGAAAGAGTTCAAATCTCCATACCAACATGGTGGGGGATGAAAACCTGGAGCCTGTATGGAGTAGCTAAATAGTGCTCCGGATAGAGAGAAAGCTATGAGGCTGCCAGTCAAATGGAAACCATGATCGAGATTATCTAAAGCTGAATGCTGATTGCAGGTGCCAAATGGTATGATAACGGTTAAGATGCCTTGTAAGCTGAAGCTTTGGCGATTCGAGATGGTATTCTTCTGGCACAAGAATTTGGAGCAATAAACTTTGTTGTTGAAACGGGTAGTTCTTCAGTGGTATCACTGATGGACACGATGACAGGCGCTCGATCATCGATTTCGAGTACTCCTACATGGAATGATTTCAAGGCTTCCTACATGGAGTAAATCGGAGGCAAACGCAGCAGCGAATTTTTGTGCCAAGCTTACCGATTCATGGCAGAGTGATGCCACTGACTGTTTAAGGGCCGCGCCTTACCTCTGATTGTAATCCTGCTCAAGTATCAATGTAAAGCGTTGTGGTCTTCCCTAAAAAATATGGTGGGGGTTGAGGCTTAAATAACTGTCAATATTTCTCACATATTTGGGCCCCTCCAATGTTCGTTTTCAGGTATATGAACCTAGGCAAGCAAAACTCAATCCATGAACTCACTGAATAGGCATTTTTATTTCAGTACAATATTTTTCTTGACATACAACACCTTGTACATTAATAGAGGGACCGAAGTGTACATGTTCCTAGAACTTATATTTCAAAAAATTACGGAAGAATTCGCACCGCACACTTGTATAAGAATATCGCAACACAGAGACGAACACCAAGATCAACGGAAGCACTATTCAGGGTTCAGCTACGAGCAGGCGCGAACACAGGATAAGCGGATCCACCTATGCCAACAAGGCAAGCTGCGGTGGCAATACCAATACCCATGATGCCGCCGGTGATCGCCCCGACACCGTGCCCCTGAGCTGCGGTGGTGAGGGCGGACGGCGGTTCGGGCAGGAAGAACGATCGGAAGAGGTGGACGGTGACGTTCAACATAGCGGCCAACAACAGTGCCAAGACGATGACGACGTCCCTGTGCAGCTGGTGCTCGGCGGCCAATGCGAACGGCTCGATGAAACATGACGCGGAGAACAGCGCGACGAGGACGAGGAATACGAGACGTGCGAGGTGCGGAGAGCGTGTCACGGGGGCGGCGAGAACGGCAGGGCGAGGCAGCATCTTCAGCTCGCGCTCGGCTGCCCGACGAGCGACGCAGAAGTTGATGGAGAGTATCGCCCAGTTGAAGAGCGCTGTGACGGTGAGGATGAAGGCGACGACGATGACGAGATCTGCGGCTGCCGCAACGAGTGCCTCTGCGTGCAGCGCCGCGCCCATGGCGAAGCAGAGCACGAAGAAATAGGGAAGCTGAGGTGTCGACGCGGAGCAGGTCGGCGCTGCTGCAGCGGAAGCGGTTGAGCAACGCGCCGTCTTCGGTTCGCCTTTGGGTGGCAGCCGTGCGACGAGAGAGTTGACGGTCAGGATTGCCGAATTGAAGAGCGCCACCACGGCAAGGAAGACGATGCAGACGACGGCGGGGTGTAGGCGGATCTCGGTCGCGGCGGCAAGGAGTGCCTTTGCGTGCAGTGCCGCGCCGATGGCGAAGCAGAGCACGACGAAACAGGGAAATTGAATTCTCGATGCTGAGCAGGTCGGCGCCGCGGCGGCGGTAACGGTTGGGACCGTCTTCGATTCGCCTTCGGGTGGCCGCCGTGCGACGAGAGAGTTGACAGTCAGGATTGCCGAATTGAAGAGCGCCGCCACGGCGAGGAAGACGGTGCCGACGACGGCGGGGTGTAGGCGGATCTCGGCCGCCGCGGCAACGAGTGCCTCTGCGTGCAGCGCCGCACCCATGGCGATGTTCAAAGCGACGAAATGGCGAAGGAGAGGCCTCGACACGGCGCGTAGCAGCTCGCGAGCGGCCAGGCTACGTCCGGAGAGGAAGCCGAGAGCGTGTGCACCCCACCAGAAGAGCGCGGCAACAGTGAGCAGGACGCAGGCGACGGCCAGTGAGCGGGAATGAAGCTCGAAGGCGGCCGCGGGCAGCAGAGCACCCATGGCGATGGAAAATCAAAGAGCGGTGAGGTGGTTTGCAAACCCACGCCGCCCCCCCCCCCCCATATAGGGGAGCCAGGTGAAGTCACTCGGCAGTCCGCATCACGATGGCTGGGTGCCCGCACGGATGCCACCCAGCCTGCGGTCGTGCAGCTATTGGATGCCCGACACGGATGCCACCCAGGCTGCGGTCGCGCAGCTTTCAACTGATTGGATGCGTGCTGATGGTTGATTCTGGCTTGATGTAAAGCGCGTTCTGTAAGTCTGTCTTCGTAGAAACGAAAATTTTTAAAATTTTTTGTGGTTTTGGCTCAGCGCGTATATGTTTAGGTAAAATAATTAAAAATATTAGTAAATAATTAATTTATTTTAAAATATATTAATATATATTAAAATAGATTAAGATATATAATATTAAAATAAATATTATTAGAGTGTTATTATACAAATTAAATATTAAAATAATTTATTTTTCTTTACTTTTATCTCATATATGTTAGACTCATACGGACAACTAAATATTATTTTTTTTAAGCCTGTCTCGTCATATGCATTCAACCAAACAGACTAACATGTATTTGATCAGTTTGGTTACATCAAACTTGTGTCATCCATGGTGAAGTAACTCGAAGATGGCTTCGACGGTGACTCGGCAGTCCGCATCAAAGCGAGCAATGGCGACTTCGCAGTCAAACTCGGCAATTTGAAATCATTGATTTTTAATATTAATTATTATTATTTTATTTAAAAATTAATTTAAATAATTTTAATGATAAATTAAATTATAATAAAATATATAATCCTCCCTCCATCCTGTAAAAGAGTGACGTTTTACGGTTCAAAAACTCTCCCGTAAAAGTGTCGCCGAGGGTGCGATTCCAGGAAAGAGTCTTGTGCATAAAAAATCAATTGGCTCTCCGTCCGCAATGGCCACAAGTAGTACTCCGTACTCCTGCTGCTGCAGTAGCACTCTTATGCTCCCACAGCACAACTGTTAGACGCGGCCGCACAGCTGACAAGGATAGCAGTGTCATTTGCCATTGTCTTGTTTCCCGTGTACGTCAATCTTTATAGACGGGGGAAGTATTTATTAAATTTTTTTAATAAAATAAATAAACAAAATTAAAATTAAAAATTAACGACGATAATAATTAAAAAAAAGAAGTACGTACTTTAAAAAAAATGCTGACCACCGACCGAGGATTCCATCCCTCAATCGTTCGCGGAAAGGGTATCTTGTAGGAGCAGAGCAGGCGGAAACGATGCATCTTGTATGGCTCCCTTTTATCACCGTGTCACTACAAAAACTAGCCGCTTAAACCGACGCATGGGACCGAACTTCTGTGGGTCCAAGAGTCAGTTGCTATAGGCTCGATACAGATAGTTCACAGTACGTGACAATGAGTCAACGGCAAACAATACATTGGATAAGTTGTACTCCTATAGCTTTTGTACTATCCAGAGACAATAGATGTCGTTCTACATGTCCTTTGAGGATCAAATATGTCGCTTCCAGTAATCTGGATTTCGAGAATGTGTTTACAACGCCCTTGGGTACTCGCTGTCCATTTTTTTTACATAATGGAAAAAGGAGTTCCCAGCCTTGGTCTCCCAGATGTTACGACCAATTCTTGCACACTTCGGAGCACATCCGTTTAATGATCATCACACTAAACAAAAGGAAGTAAACAACCGTTAAAAAGTTCCAGTAATTATTATTTATTAACTAATAATGTTGCTAAATCTTCATCTAGGTGGCTAAAAACTGCATGACGAACATATAAGATCTCGCGGCTTGCATCTTGTATCATCCTTATATTCATGATTGTTTTATGTAGCACCACGGCATGAAAAGGTTGTTTCTGTTTAGAGTAGAGAAACATTTGGGGAAGTTTGCCACTGGGTTTAAGAAGTTTTTCGTAGTATATAACATATATCTTCTCATATTTTTCCCACAAAATTTTTTGAAAAGTTACATACACAGAATTACAACAAAGAGTGATAACTGCTTAAGGAAAAGTGTTAGAACTAAAATTTTCAAATGATTAGTTTAATAGGTGCTTCCTCCAAAAAGCACCTTACCTCTTATATATATATATATATATGTAACATCCTGCAGTAATAAAGATGGTTGAATCATTTGTCTCTAATTGTGTTTCCCAATTGTCTATTTACTCTAAACAGTTTCAGTAGGACTTGACTGTATGAGCTACAGAGGTAAATTATATTCGTTGTTGCTTTCGTGGAAAAATTGGAGCTCGTGTTTAAACGCATACTAGAAACATGGCGCGCCTTTCTATGGTATATATTGACACTTTATAACCCGATAAATTTTGGGATTATAGACAGTATCATCAGTTTGATGAAGAAAGAAAAAAATATTAGCAAAAAGAAATGGAGACTGTAGCAAGTCCATAGCACGCAAACTTTAACTTTGGACCTGCTCGCTTTAGATTGTTACGGCGATGGCTGTTGCTGCCAACAGCCAGCTCAGCATGCAAAAGCCAAAATTAAACTCATTGTAAGCTGCAACGAACGGCAGTGGCGGTGCAGCACAGCTTCAAAACGCCACAGCCATCTCATCCGAGCGCACCCTTTGTTGATTGAATGGCTCGCCGTGGTGGGTTCTCGCCGGGGCGAAGATGAGCGACGCGGGGGCCGTCGAAGCATCCCGTGCAGGCCGGAGCGGGCAACGTGGAGGCGGCTGACGCGGCGCCGTTGAAGCTTCCCGTGGAGACGCGGAGGAACCGTTCGATGGGGAATCAACGGCGCACGTCGATGAACAGTACTCCGCCCAATGGCATGCGGAGAAACCGCCCACGGCGCCACGCTTTAGATAGTAGTAAAAGATTGGTCTACGTTATTGTACTTTAATTGCTTTTTTGCACTAGGGTGCAATGATACTGAATTCAAACTATAGAAAGGTACGGAGTCTCTACTTTTTATGCTTTTTATCTAGAACATCCAACTTATTTAGTTGTTTCTCTCTCTTTTTTATACGCCACTAACATTTTTGCCCAGCTCCTCAAGTGTTGTCTTACCTTCCTAAATTTTACCTGCCATCTCTCCATATTGCAGATTAGTGGAACATTCAATAGTCGATGACTCTTGGGCAGAAAAGAGCACAGAAGATAATACAAAAACGAGCTCTTTGGAGACTACCAGCATTTAGTGGAAGCTGCTGGCACATCAATTTCATCTTAATATTGGGCAATAATCTTACTTGTCCACATGGGAAAAAAACCCTCCATATATCACAGACTCAGAGTTCGATCGAAAGATTCGAACTAGAGGTTCTAAAAGGCATAAAAGCAACGACAACAAAATAAGAAGTTTAACATAAGCATCCAGTCGCACAACACGGATTATGACACCCAGGACTTCGACATCCTCTGCAATTTCTGCAGGACCAAACACACCCGCAAGAACATCCGGGGCACGAAGGTTTCGGAACAGTGAAGCATGATTTGCAGCAGCAGCTCCCGCGGCCATCTTGTCCCTCGCAGCACGACGACTGGCACTTGCAGCAAGAAGGCGGGCCCTTACAGCACGAGGACTGGCAGTTGAAGCACTGCTTGCAGGGACAGCAAAACAAGTTTGTGCATTTGAAGGACTTGAAGCAACTGAAGCAGCTTGAGCACCGCGGGCAAGAGCACGAGCAATATTCTGGGCACCCGCAGCACTGTGCATTGCAACAGCCGCAGCTTGGCTTGCAGTCGCAGCAATCGCTGGAACATGACCAGCATTTTTTGCATCCGTCACAGGTATTGCCCCAGGAGCAGCTTGGGAGGCTGCAGGTGCAGCAATCTGGACTGCTGCAGCCGCACTGGGATTTACAGCAGGAAGGGATCTTGAAGCAGCTGCAGGTAGGTTTCCAGCATGATGAACTGCAACACGAACTGCACTTCGGGCTACAGGATGGGCAATCAGGTTTGCAGCACGACACATGGCAACACGAGCAGCAATCTGATCCACAGCACGGCTTGTTACATGAGTTGCAGCTTGGCGTGCAGCACGACTCATCAAAGCAACTTGGTCTTTTGCACTTGGGCAAGCACTGGCAAGAGCAGCAAAGCCACGACATGCATATGCAGAGTTTTGACCTGTCCAACAAACATATTAGTGGCCGAAGTTCGTAAGAAAATGTGATGTGTGCTAGTACACAATTAGAAGAAACGTGCACTGGAAGTACATAAGTGCATTGCATTTCACTGTTATGAATAATAAATCAAAATTTCATCATAAGAATCATCAAATGTAAATATGATTTAACTCACAGGACATCACAGAGTAACACAAACGGTGATAATTGGGCTATCTGAAAACAAATGTTTCAGAGTGGTAGGTCGTACAAATTCAGCAAACAGTAAATCCCATGGTGATCTTTTCTAATGTAAAAAAAGATTTATACAAAATTTCAGCATCTGTCTATTAATTATGAAATTGTATAAACATATTACTTGACCACACCGTTCAGCATACTTTGGTTAAACAGAACATGCAGCAACCAATTTAGAGAGTCTCAAAATACATGTCGAAATTGGGGGGGGGGGGGGGGGG
>BCLF01000018.1:1943339-1966785 GCA_001602275.1 Zoysia japonica
GGGGGGGGGGGGGGGGTGGAAGAGTGCTCTACAATCACGAAAATGAAACTAAGCACTTTAGTGTTAATCCAGGATCAAATACAGGAACCACAAGTTTGCTACTTGTTGAAGTTTCAAAAGTGGAAGCAAAATGAAATATTGCCAATATTCAGATGCACCCGTATAACGAGTATAAAATTGAAAACACACCTGATCCACCAAAAAAGACGGCAGGATCTATGCCTCTTCTTCTTTCTGGGAAAAGAGCAATAAGTCAAAACACTGTAGCTGCTCAAGAATAACATAATGTCAAGTCTAGAGAGCATACATTGGTAATAGTGGGTCCTGTTTCGTGCCAACAAACTCATTTACCCTGAGAAATTTTACGTAAGTGTTAGATCTAAAAATATTTTTCTTCAAAAAGTGAAGAAACTTATGCAGTATAGCAAAAATTTGCTTAAAATATTTAGTGAATTTCAATAGATACCTATGGCACTATTAAAAGAGCATCAGCAAGCAATTATCTTAAAGTCTAGCTGAAAATGCAAATATATATGTGAATTCTATGGTGAAAATAAATATCAGTAGCAATGGTGAGTCCAGAACTTTGGGCAACAACAAAATCCTGACGACATATAATGATCCATGGATAACGTGGTAATAAGAATAAAAATTAAAAAGATAGCCTCCAGGGACCAAACAGATAGAGAAGATTAATACATGGACAAAAACACATATCATTATCAAAAATTCGCTTCAGGTACATAATGTAGCCAGTGAAAATAGAATATGAAGGTAAAACTTTGTGAAAATGGTGATTTCGATGTCATTTCATTCCAAGTCCAGCATAGACCCTAGCCACAAGCACTTGTGAAGAAAAATCCCAAACGTAAGATTAGTATGACATGGAGGAGGGATGGCAGAAATGCATACTCTTTACAACTTCTTGAAACTGGTTGAACTCCTTCAAGGGATTGTAGTTCGTCCTGGAAAATTTTTTGTCAGAGAATGCAGCTATTTCTCCAGGAAAAAATATATGCTGCCAGCGAAAGCTGGATTGATTATAAGTGGCAAATTCTACTGTAGACCAAAATAAATATGGTCAGTTCATTTGCACGAATCTCAAAGAGTAAATGGTAATAATTAGCATTTTCATATACAAACAGCACTGAATCCGTGGGGCTCACGGTGCATGGCCTTTTGAGAAAGACGGAAAATATAGCTAAAATAATTTCAGCAATGTACTATACTACGTACTCCTATAGGAAGACAAAGGTGAGCTCCAGAACTAACAAAAAGCGGGTTAAAATTGGATTCTATCCTCGAATACTGTGAACCAACTAATTGACAAATCCTGAACCCATTAAGATTAATGCTTTGCTTCAGCATCTAGCAGGGAAACATAAGTTCGGAACTCGAAAGCAACTGAACATGGAGCATGTGGATGACAAAAGGAGGTAAAGCCCATTTGACCAGTAAAGTATAGATTAAAACGTAGTACTAAGCTATCTGAGCAACTTCGCAAATCTGCTCCTTCAAAGCGAAGCACGGTGTGCTGGAAGCCTGGAACCCCATATCAATAAAAGAAAAAGGTAAAAAAAAATCTCACGCATGAAAAGCCCCGAACCGTGCCAAGCCCATGCTCACGAACACCAGTACCAGTACTGTTGCACGAACGAACACTCATGACGTGCCTGACGAACCATGCCGTGTGCGTGTACACGAAGCATAAACAGGAGACTAGCGTCTAGCGGGGACACGCCCACCAGCCGCTCCACGCGCAGCACTGACACGGGCAGCGCCACTGCCACTGCGGCACTGCCCACGCCTCCGCCCTTTTTCAACAAAGAACCGAACCGCCCGGCGCAGAGGTACAGCCCCGGCACGCCCAAAGAGGGCAAGGCTGTCGCGCCTCGGGTTAACTCCGGTGCCGCGATCCGCCACCTCGCGCATTAGGCTCCTATCCCCAAACGAAATCGAAGTAAATGGCCTGCTCCTACGGTCGCCACCGCCAATCGGACGCGCGCCATTTCCCAATCAACAGTAAGCGCCGTTTTACGTTCACAAACCTGTCATTAACTATTGCATTGCACCAGCAGCATTTCTACTTGCTCGTTCTAAACTTGCTCTTTTAGAAAAAGAAACCACGGCGACGAATCGGATCCTAGTATCCTACTAGTAGTACTCGTACTTTTTTTAATTGTGGGAAAGTCAAAAGGGAGGACGAAGCGGGAGCGCGGCCCCCGAGGGAGGCAGAGAAGAGGGGCGGCGCGGTTGGCGGGCGGACGGGGTTGCTCACCTTGAGGAAATCGATCTCGCGGTTGAGGATCTGCAGCTCCAGCTGCAACCGCCGCCGTCCGCACAGGTCCGGGTACCTCGGCGGCGACTTAGGCCGCGGCGGCTCCACCACTGTCCCCGTCTCCTCCCTCATCGGTTTGACTCACGTGAACTTCTACCAACAGAGCCTCCTGCCGCGGCAGCCTAACGAACCCCACCGCTCGGGATCCGAGAAGCGGGATGTTGCGGAGACGGCAGTTGTATGGAACGCGGCGAGCGGCAGCGGGCAGCAAAGGCAGGCGGTGGATAAGCGCGAACGGACTCCGGCGTGCGCGCGCGCGGTGCGACGAGAGCAAGGTCCGGAGGAAGCAGAGGAAGCGGTGGTGTGAGGAGTGGAGGATGAAGCGTGGAGCAGGACCCCATATAGCGAGGGAGCGCGAGACGGAGGGAGGGAAGATGGCCTCCGCTGCGCGGGCAATAATGGCAGGCGTGGGGTTAAGAGAGAGAAACGGGACGGGGTTTGATGAGTGAGAGAGGCTGAGAACGAATGGACAAGGCTGTTGGGCTTTAATGGGTGGGGGCTCTTGTTCGACTGCGAAGCGGGACCCAGGGCCCACGGGGCTGGGGGGGTGTGTTGCGGCGCCGGGGGGCCGAGGAGGGCGTTTGTTTCGGCTCAGTTGTGCGCTCGTGGCCGCTGTACCGTTGGGCTTTGCCGCTGGCTGGCCCACCTGACCGATGATGGAGCATTCTCGGATCCTCTGTGGGATGGGTCCGGTCCAGCGGAAGTGTCATTCTCAGTTGGGATATTTCGGATATTTCTCTGTTCCGGCACATGATTTACACATTCAACTTACAATTAGTATATAAAAAATGTTAGTAGAATTTAGAAATATAGATAGATTTACAGTGAATTGAAGAAAGAATTTAAGGTCAACGACTTCGATAAGGTAAAAAACTTTATTTAATTTTGAATAGGATTCTTGTATTATGATAATGTGAAAATGAAGCAGGTACTGTATTGTTTATGACAACTTTTTCAATGGGGTTTTGGTTGACATTTTGACCATTCATATAGGAGTACTTACCCTTTTGGTCCAAAAATACGTAAGCATAGGTACGCATGGCACGTAACAGCACGCCGGAGTGCCGGACGACTCTTCCCCATCACACGCAGTGTCTCAAAGACTCAAACTCGCTTCACCAACAGGGACAATGCCGTCAGACACGTCCACGTCATCCCTTTGGACGGACCGCATAGGTGTGCATTGACACGACGAGTGCGCTGGTGTTCACGTCAGTGCGGTACACCCACTGACCTGGCGACGAGGAAAAGCTTGCGTGCACGGGGTCCAGGGGTCAGCGACATCCGTACATGCTTGCCGTACGGTATGGCCTCGCCGGCCCAGAAGGGGACGCGCTACGCAGTCCTGGACCCGACCCAGCACGGCCCGCTTCAATCGAACTGTACCCGGAGTGGAGACGCAACGGCGGAGGGGCCACGCTGCTCGATTTGGAAAAACACGGCGAGCGGCGCGCGCTTCGTCCTCCTTCCATTTTCACAGGCCGCCTTGTGTTGCGGTGCTGCTGCGACACCTACGCCACGGGTAAATGATACTCCTATAAGGGTTGAGAGTAGGTAAGGTTGAGGTAAATAGAGTGAATGATATGTATTTTATATATTCAGTCGCGTGTAAGTAAATTCGTTTATGTACGCTACGGCAGGAGAGGCGGCTACGGCCGCTGCTGCCGGCGTGCGCCGACGGCAAACAGCGCCTCGCAGGCGGCGAGGCGTGTCTTGTGATGAAACCACCGATTCACGAGGATGTAGAGACAGCGGCGGCACATCAACCGCACCGTGGTCCTGCGACGCGCCGTAACGTTCTTGCCGGCCGGCCGGCCGGCCGGGCCCGTCCCTCCTGCCGCCGCGGGACCGCCGACGTGGACAGGAGCGTGCGGACGCCCATCCACGGCTCGCTGACGTGCGCCACTCAGGCCAGCAGCCACAGCCGCGGTCAGGGCAGGGCGGGGCAGAAGCATAGCAGGACACGCCGCAGCGGCTGTGCCGCCTTCGTGCGGTATGCGTGGCGGGCTCGGATGGGCCTGACGCTGCCCAGCTCGTGGTCGCACGGAGCAGGGGGCGTACTCCACGGCTCCGTGTGCCCGTGTTTTCTCCTCCGTCCTTTTTCGCGTCTTTTCCTTGTCCATGTCAGCCTATCAGATAATCCTTCAGCTTGAATTTGGGAGCAGGTTAATTTTGAATGTTCCGTGCAGTACTTATTTTACCGTTGAGGTCTGCTTCGTATTGACGTGTGGTCCGTGTGTGGGTGAGTCATGAATGCTCAATTGATCCTGGCTACTCAAGGATTAATATCGATGTTAATAATCTTTCAGAAATGGTGGTGTGTGTGTTGAAGATGAACATGAAGAAGCAAGGACAACACATGTCAGGAAACAACAGGCATCACTCGCGCGGAGGCAGTGAACTGAACCATCCAGAGTGAGAATTGATTCGCCAATATCGCCCAAGCTACGAGCAATATCTTAACAAATTAAGTATTTGTAAGATAAAAATTAGTTATTGTAATAGTGCTCTCTCCATTCACAAATATAAATCATTCTAACATTAAAATTTGTATCTCATTCTCACTTTTTAATACATCTTTTTCTCTTTTCAATATATTTTTTCTCTTTTTAATAAATCTTTATCTATGTCTCTTTTCTCTTAAAATTTTTATACAGTATGACACTTTTTTATTTATTTTTAATTCTCGTGCAGCTAAACGCCCTAAGCGCTCATCACAAATCACACGCTCGCTCTGCTCTGGGCCGCGTGACGCCCGAGATGGCACTGTACGAGGTTCCACCCGCCGTGCGACGGGACACACAGCGCCGAGCTTTTCCCAGCTCGCCCTCTGCCACGACGCAGCGGCAGCGGCAGCGGCGTTGCGCCGTTGGCCGACCAGCTACAGAACTGCGACGAGCATCCACGTGAGTAGCCTGCGGCCCGCGGGGGCCATGCGCGATTGCGAGTGATCTGCTGCAGCAGCGAGGGAGTGGCAGGCTATGCTCGGGAGGCATGTCGCAGTCCTGCCGGGGCGGGACCGTGGCAGGCGACGGAACCGATCCGCGGTACATATTTTTATTGATGGGCAAAGTTGGATGAAAGATAGCGGTACATATTTTTATTGATGAATTCATCTATTTTACATGTTTGATTGAGTGTATGGAGTGACTAAAATTTTTTTTGGTTGAATGGGTGAGTACGCGATGATGAAGATAATTATTAACTAAATTAAACATTTATTTTTAAATATCAATAGTTAATTATGTAAAAAATAATCTTTAAGCACTACTTATTTAATTATTAATATTATAGTGCTAATTATTAATTTAAAATAAAAAATTACCACTAATTAACTCTAATCAACCTATTAAATAAATAAACAATAATTATAAACTTTATTTATGCCATTGCTAATTAGCCATAAAATGTACTAATAACTGTTAATCATGTACTAATAGTCAAAATTAGTAAAAGTGAATTAGTCAAAACTAGAAAAAGTGGATGGCTCTATCTAATTATTAAACTTAAGAGATGAGCTCATTCAGTATACTGAGAGAATATTCTCTGAATTGACGGCGCCGTCCAACTTTGCTCGGGAACCAAACACCTCTCAACATGAGCCGGCATCTCCCATCCAACCAAACGGTGCCGCGCCAACGGGCGGGCGTTTCTCTCTCGTGCTAAGCGGTGCGCTGCAGAATTGCACAGTGCAGTGGGGGTTGGATAGAAGGGGGAGGACGTGGGCTCTGATTAGAGGCCCGACGCGCTCGGCATGGTGAAATTGCGTGGGTACTTGCACTAGAGATTGTAGTGGGCCGCAAACCTTTTTGGGCTTCATACGAATAAGACCCTAGGTGACCTAAAATCGTAAATATTTTTCGTGTTTATTTAGCAAGCATATTGAATTACAATATTATTCCACTGTAGGTTTAACACAGCTCACCACGCAAGCTCTTAGAAGAAACATGCCAAGTACTAGTAACACGTTATACGGGGACGGAACTAGCAGAGCAAGTGGACACTGAACAGCGACGCGAGAACGACCCCGTAAACTGATGAAACGCGCGCGCACATCCATCAAGCCCAAGCCTCGGCGTAGAGGTGTGCCGGGAGCTTGGGCTCCACGACGGCCTCGAGCGGGAACTTGCGCGGCGTGGACAGCCCGAATATCTCCTCCATGTTCAGCTCCTCCTTGGTCACGCCTTCCGGGAGCTTCCACTCGAATCCATGGAGCAGGTTGGCGAGGCTCACCTGGATCACCTTCAGCCCGAGGCTGTACCCGGGGCACATCCGCCGGCCGGACCCGAACGGCAGCAGCTCGTAGTCCTGCCCCTTCACGTCGATCCTGCTGCCGAGGAACCGCTTCGGCTGGAACTCCTCCGGCCCGTCCCACAGAGCGGGGTCGCGGCCGATGGACCACACGCTGACGAGCACGCGGGTGCCGGCGGGGATGTCGTAGCCGGCCACGGACGTGTCCTCGCGGGAGAGGCGGGGCACCAGCATCGGTGCGACGGGGTGGAGTCGCATGGTCTCCTTGACGATGGCGTCCACGTAGGGCAGGTGCGGGATGTCCTTCTCCGTGACCCAGCGGCCGCGGCCGATGACGCGGTCCAGCTCCTCGGTGGCCTTGGCGATAACCTCGGGCTTCTTGAGGAGCTCCGAGATGGCCCACTCAACTGTGACTGCCGAGCTCTCCGTGCCGCCGGCGATAAGGTCCTGCACGTGCCGTTCCATTGGAGTTGTTGGTTACGCCAGATCATGAGCTTGTCAGAGATTTTGTAATTACTTTTAGAAAATTGAATTAGTACTAGCAGTACATTGTGTGACAGAATTTGTACGAAGGATAAACATGAGGTTTTGCCCTTACGGAACGACAACCTAACTCCATGGGAGATCAGCTTGTTTTCGTAATAAAATTAGTTGTGGTCTAGGCAATCGGAGTTGACTTTACCTGGACGCCGTAGCATCCGTCTTAAGCAAATTTTAATCCCTAAACAATATCATTTGTTTAGATGATCACCACGTCTTGCAGTCTTGCTGATGTATCATGTGTTGTATGCGAGTAATAAAATCGAAGAATGGAAGCAAATCCCAACTAGCTGTGGAGTGGAGAGGATCCTTCTCCTACCGTTCCGCTTTCGTTTCGTACACGACAGATTTGGAAATATTAGTCCATGTGAGACTGACTGACCTGCGTGAAAGCCTTGACGCTTTCCCTGTTGAGCTTGACCTCAAGGTCGGGATCGTCGGCGATCTGCAGCAGCACGTCGACCATGTCCTTGGCCACGAAGCTCTTCCCCTCGCGCAGCCGGCGCTGGTTGTGCTCCTCCACGACGTGTTCCAGGAACCGGTCGAACATCTTGCCGAGCCTCTTCATCCTCTTGATGTACCCCTGCAGGTCCATCCAGTCGAGCCACGGGATGGAGTCGCCGATGTTGAGCACGCCGTTGAGCAGGAACAGCTCGTCGAGCATCAACTTGAACTCCTCCGGCGTGGTCACCGTGACGCCGCCCTGAGCCGCCACCTCCTCCTTGTCCAGGTACTTCTTCCCCAGCACCATGCGCGTGATCACGTTCAGGCTGACGGTGGACAGGTGGTCCTTGAGCAAGACGGCGCCGTCGCGAGCGGACGCGGCGTGCAGGTCGCGCAGCAGCGCGCGCACCTCCTCGGCGCGGATGTACTCGTACGACTCGAGCCGCTTCGCGCTGAAGAGCTCGGTGAGGCACATCTTGCGCGCCTGGCGCCAGTAGGCGCCGTAGGGGGACCAGGTGATGTCGCGGTAGTTGTAGGTGGTGTATTTGCCGGCGGCGGTCTTGGGCCGGTCCGTGAACACCACGTCGTGGGTCTTGAGGAAGAACTTGGCCATCTCCACCGAGGAGCCGACCACCACGGGGAACGACCCGAACTGGAGCTGCATGAGCGGGCCGTACTTCTGCGAGAGCGCGTGGATGGAGCGGTGCGGGAGCGCGCCCATGAGGTCGAGGTTGCCGATGATCGGCCACGGCTTGGGCCCCGGTGGGAGTTTGTACTTGCGGCGGCTGCGCCGGTGAAAGGCCTTCAGGAGCAGCACGGTTGCGAGCACGACGCCGAGGAAGGACGCCCACGTTGGCAGCTCCATTCGGATCGACCTCGAGCTTCAGGCTGCTGCTGTTGGTGATGGAAGCGACTGGTTAAGCGAGGAGTTGCGCTGATGAGTGAGATGGTTCCGGAGCGCGCGCCGGCTACTTATAGGTGGTGATGTGGTGGAGCGCGTGCAGAAATTGCTGTGTCATTTGGTGGGAAAGGGCAGGGAAATCCGAGAGGACCAAGACTGACTTACGCAAAAGAAAACTTTGACGAGGGAACGGTGACGACTGACGAAGCTCTGTTCTGTTCCTTATTAGGAACGAGTGCTGGGGATAATCTGATGCTGCTTCTGCAGGGACGATTCGGAAGTGTAGAAACTCGATCTGACAGATTCCTCGCTGCGGCAGAAACACTGCACTTTGGTTTTGTTCAGTTCAGCGTTCACCTTTTCTGCAGATTCAGAGGCAGGCTGTGCTTTTCTTTTTTTGAATGTCAGGCTGTTCTTGTATAACAACTCTGTGAGCGATAATATTCAGCCACTCAAAAACCATTATCGACACAGAATTTTTTTTTCAAGAAACAGGAGTCTCTAATAAATCTCTATACGTGTATCACGCCCACGGCCCACTGCCCAGATCTTGTTTCTTCAAGGGACACCACAATATTGTCACCAGCTACGCTTGGTGTCCACATAGAGTGGCATCTCTGATCCATCGGTATGGACGAAACAGGACGCCAGAAACTGACCGATCAGGGGAGTCCTGTTTTCCTTCATGCGCTGGTCGCCAGTTCGCCACGCCGAAGGTGTGAATTGTCGAGTCGCAGACTCTCGCGGGCCGCGTGGGGGAATTGGTGGTACAGCGCCGAGAAACACCTACCTGGGCCTGGAGTACAAATTGTGTAGACCTGTGCGACTGACCAATTGAAACGGTTGACTGACCTTCGCAGGTCTCTCTCATTTCTTCCTTTTTAGTCAGGTTTCTCTCGTTCTTTTCCTTTTTGAGCCACGTTACTCAAAAGAACTACTCCGAAATTGCTGTCGGGGTTTGTCGGTTTTTTGCCGCGGTGCTACTGCTTTGAAATTTCGTTCATAAGCGGATCAGCTTGCACGCGAAATTCCCCTGAGCCTTGCTCGCGACGACGATGGATATCAACCATAGATGGTCCACGGGCGTGTCAAGTCGTACCCATGGTTTACAAAATCATTCAAAATTGGTATATTTTCATGAAATTCAGTGTAACTTATCCGGCTTGATTTTTATACCAAACCGATTTTAGCAAAGAAATAGGCCGGTTAGATGGACCGGTCCGAAGTCATTTCGGCCTGTCCCAAGCACAACAAGACACAATGGGTAGATGGGTCGGGCCGGGCCAAAGTAGGACACGGCTATGTTTAGACATAGGTGTATGTCTACTGGACAGGCATGAGCATAACCCATTTAGGTGGTTCAATTAGGCACAATGCATAGTCCATCAGGCCTGGCCCGTAGACTCATCAGACTTTTATTTTGAAATTTAATGTTAAAATATATGTAATTTAACTTATTTATGCTTAAAAGTTAAGATTTTTAATATTATTGTCGACGCTCGACTTTCCGGCAAGGATCGACAGATATTTGGTTCGAGTAAGCTTTGCTAGTATGAAAATTCATCGAGAGAGACACAAAGATTTATACTGGTACGGGCCTTCCGAAAGATAATAACTCTACGTACAGTGTGATGTGTATTATATGTGGTAGCGGATGGCCAATGAAAGTGTCTTTCCGAGAGGGAATAGAGAGTGCCTTGGGTAAGTCTGAGCTGAGATCAGATGCCCTTTTGTGTCTATCCTCGTGTCTATTTTATAGCACAAGGGTTAATGGTTTACTGAGGTGATTTATGGCTCTAATGATGTTAATGACCGTATAAATAAGGAAGTTACAGATATCTAAAATTTGGGGTTACTCCTGTGCATAAACTTAGGAGTTACCCATCTTGAATATAGGTTTTGATGACGCCGGTTATAACTCTTTTTAACCTCCATCTTGACGGATGCTTGCCCGATACTCCATCTCTGACTTCGAGCATGATAATGACATATTTCATCGTGTATGTTCGGTATTCTTATTTTTATGGTAACGACATAAGCCCCCGAGCTTGTCTTCCAATGCCGTCATCTTCTATATTCAGGAATTTATCTTCAATCTTTAAAATTTTGTCTTTGATCTTCAGAAATTTGTTTTCAAGAGCTTGTCTTCGGTCATTGGGAATTTGTTTTCAAAAACTTGTCTTATCTTCGGTCTTCGAGAATTCATCTATGCAAGCGTGCCTATGTCGTTTCCCATGGACGTTTATACCGTTCGGTATTGTCTTTTTGATGTTAACAGCGGCGCTTGCATTTTCTTCTTTGTTATTTTGAGTTCAGCTTGATTCTTATATCTTATATAACTGGCATTGGGAGGTAAGCTCTTAAAATAAGGGTGCCATAAAATATCTTCTGGTGCATCATGAAGTTCAAACGTGCACAACTTAAATTGCTGAAATAATCATCTGGCAAATGAAGTCTTGAAAAATCTTGAAAAATATGACATATGGTAACTGATTTTCATTTGGTGCAGTAACTTGTCTTCTTCATGAATTGATGACAAAATAATAAATTTGACCTTGCTTATACTGAAGCTGGAGAGTAAGAAAAGCTCTTTCTTGTTTGATGATCCCGAGTGCTGATGGGTGCCTTCAAAAACTTCTCGCTCAACAAAAATTTGATCATCTTCTTATTACTGTAAAGTCACACCAAAATATTGATAGATGCTTTAAAAATTTAGGCAGATATGTATAATGGTAGCTCCCGACTCTTTATAAAAGCGGAGCTTGTATGAAGAGTCATATTCTACCGGAGAAAATAATATGAAGCCCTCTAGCGTGTGCTCGGGCCAACATGTACCGCAGGATCTTGATAAAGATGTTGTGCTGGTTAATTTTTGGTTCGGATCTGGTCCGAAGTAGAGTAATAATTCTGTTGAAAAACAGAATATCGAGCCCTGAGCTCTTGCTCGGGTCAATATGCGTCGTTGAATCCTGAAAAGGATATGGTGCGGGTTTATATTCAGGCCCGGACCGAAGTAAGATTTGTATGCGCATCATATGGGTTTGGTAAGTACTTTCGCCTTGAGAAAGTTCGCTGTACAAAACATCAGCATCATCTGAAATCATATGTGGGGTGCCCATGGTGAGTAGGTGTGATTAGGCCCATAGCTTATGTGTATCAGCTGTTTGATTAAATCACTCCGAAAATGGCCGCATGTTCCTTTTAGGGTAGTATCTTGTGTAGCTGTCCGGTGGCCAAGATAGAGAGCCCGAGCTGTGATCTGAGAATATCGTTTATGACAGATAGCCTCAAGTGTCTTTTAGAGTCGTATCTTGTGTAACCGTTCGACGGTTAAGATAGAGAGCTCGAATGGTGATCTGAAAAGATCGTTTGTAACTTGAAAATGTCCTTTGTACTGTAATTTCTGTGAACCAACAGGTGGTTAGAAAAATAATTAAATTTGAAGGCAAGTGCGTCTCCTCGATATGACTGAAGAGTCAATGAATTTGTGAAGAAAATATCTATAGCAGTAGAATGCCCCAAAGAAATCCAGATACATAGTGTTATAGCTGTATATGAATAGCCATTTAGTCCACAAATGATGACAAATAAGTTGCAGAGATAAATATCTCAATATCAGTGTCTAGTTATATAGCCATGCGCATTAGTGTCATTGCCATTAATGGCATAAACTATAGTAACCACCAAGCGTTAATGTGGCCTTCATGATGGAGAGAAATATTACAATAATAAGATCCGATTGAATATCGGTATTGCCAGTAAAGCAATTGAAGGTGAAGGAATGATATACAAATATCAGCTCGTTAATGCCATGCACGTTGATGACATAGTGAGTAGTAACACCCGAGCGTTGGTGCATTAGTCAGCATAGAGATAAATATTTGCTCATTAATGCCATGAGCATTAGAGGGGAGCCAACATTAGCATAGTTGTAAATTTCGAGCACTAAAGCTTTATTCATTGCACTCCCTTCGGTCACATAATAAAAGTCATTTTGGACAATGACACTGTCTCCAAAACACAACTTTAACTCCTATTTTCTATAAAAATATTTATGAAAAAGTGACATATATATATTTTTATGAAAGTATTTTTCGAGACAAATCTAGTCATATAATTTTTACATGTCTAAACTTAATAAATTAAAAATTATTTGTAATTTATATTCCTAATATTTGACTAAAACATTATCCAAAACGACCTTTATTGTGTGACCGGAGGAAGTATAGATGATCCAGATAATTAGTAAGATCTAGAATAAATTTCAGACCATGAATATCCGATGATCAGTAATATTCTGATTGAATTTTCAGAATGATCAATAAGAGATTTCTGGTTGAAAATCCAGAATAATAAATAATATGTTGTGTGAATGCCCAGAATGATAAAAATTCCGGAAACCTTGCTTAGAGATGCAGCTAGAAAATAGGGTTAAAATATTCTTGTTAGCTGGTAATAAGCAGGTAAATATTGTGCTAGAATATTTTAAAAAATAAATTCTATAGTACGTAAGGCACTATATATAAAATAAATAAATGCTTGATAATGTAAGCGTAAATTATACGAGTTCGTGCTGTGGGAAGTTCTATTTAATTTAATGCAATGTGTGCATGTAAAAAAAATTAAACATATATGTTGTAAAATATTGAAGTAAATAAAAGCAGTCGGAGTGTCTTAATCTGAAGCAGGCTGATGGCCAAATAATTTGCCAAAACGAGCCCCTGAATGATGATCGAATTCTTTGAATTATTATCCGGATGTCGGACATTGCAAATCCAGTTGAGCTGGCATGAGGTGATTCAGTTCAACGATGGGGGGATTCCCGATGAAGTGACTTGGTTGGGTTTTGACCACGACGCACACTTCGGGCAGCATTATTTGCCCCAGCCTCAAGTTCGGGTGGCGGCCTTTTTAGTGACAGATCCACTTCGGGTGGCAGTATGAGCCAATTCTGTAATTGATGGCTCGCACAAATCTTTTGGAAGCTTTGGCTCCCGACAAAATATCAGTATTCAGCACACAGGACATGCATGCACAGACATCACGTGAGGATAGTCAACTATAAATAATGCAATAATAAAAAATATAAGGAGCATAAAATAGTCCTTGTTTAATCATATTTATTGCGCACGTAAGATGCACAGGTAAAAATGTGAATATAGAGAAATTAAGCTGTTGCCCGTTGAAAAAATTAAAATATAGGAAGAAAGATCGAAACATCTTATCTGGAACCAGCTGTGTGCTGGAAAGCTTGCTGGAAGGAGCTCCAGTTGCAGATCGGAATCTTAGAGTTGACTTCTCGATGTCAACTGAGATGACAAAATGTGTACGGTGTCTACAGACCGTTGCTGGAAAATTGTTTCGCTTGGCTAACAATAGCGATTCCTTCCCGATGGTGGCCACTCCTGACGAGGTTCTCCCAATAAGGCCCGCCCGATGTGGTCTGAGATTCCCAATGTGGCCTCGCCTAGGTTTTGAACCAAGCACAACACTTCGGGCGGCCATCCATAGGGTGAGCCAGGTTGTAGACGGAATGTCCGAATCTTCTGATGGCGTCCACTCCCACATATAAGATAGCCTGTGTTTAGTACACACACCGTACGGGCGTGCATAATGTCACATAGGAAAAGTCAACCATCAAATTGATAAAAGACAAAAGCAACGGGAAGAGATAAGGAACGCAACGTATTCCTTGCTTTGACAGATATACTATTCCCATAACTATGCACGCGTGATGGTTGTTGAAGGAATGAAAATAGCCCGATGAGGATTAATGTAATCAATAAATGAAGATAATAAAAAAAACTTCCCTGCCAACACGTGTACGTGTTCGATGGATCTTTAGCCCCGACAGCTTGTTCGAACATATATCAAGAGGTTGATCTCTGTCTTCTCCCGAATGATGATTACTAGGATCCGAAGAGTGTACACCAGATGAGATGGCGTTCAGGTGATCGACTTCAGGTGATTCGATGAGCCCCATTCGCTTACTCATCCGAAGAGACACAACGGAAGAACGCTTGATGTAGCATAAACTTCTAAAGCAGAGTGCCTATGCAAATTAACTTTTTGGATAACATGGTGAAGCTGACTTGCCCTCCTTCTTGACATCGGAGATGGTGAATCTATCAAGATAAACGTACGGCATGCGTTGAAGATTTATTGAAATGTTGACGAATCTTCAACAATGCGCTCCTATCTGGTGCGCCTCTATCCACGCTTGACCTTCGAGTCGGTATCGGCAGATATTTGATTCGAGTATGCTTTGCTAGTATAAAAATTCATCAAGAGAAGGACATAAGAATTTAAACTGGTTCGGGCCTCCCGCAGGATAATAACTCTACGTCTAGTGTGGTTTGTATTATATGTGGTGGCGGATGGCCAATAAAAGTGTCTTTCCGAGAGAGAATGGAGAGTGTTCTAGATGAGTCTGAGTTGAGATCAGATGGCCCTTTATGTCTATCTTTGTGTCTTTTTTATAGCACAAGGGTTGAGAGGTTACAATTGAGGTGATTTATAGTTCTAATGACGTTAATGACTGTCGTGGGATCAGAAAGTTACAGATATCCATAAGTTGAGGGTTACTCCTATACATAAACATGAGAGTTATCCATCTTACATATAGGCTTTGATGGCGTTGGTTATAACTCTTCTTGACCTTCATCCTGACGGCTGCTTGCTCGATACTTCATCTCTGACTTCGGACAGGATAATGACATTTCATTGTGCATGTTCGGTATTCTGATTTTTATGCTAACAACAATTATATAATCAATTTTCAATAATTTATCATATAAATAAAGCTTTTTTTCTTTCATGCTTTGGATGGGTGCAGCCCAGCACGGCACAACTTGTGTAAAGAAGTAGCGTCGCTAGCCCGTGAGTTGGCACGGCATGACCTGATGAATTACCCAGGTTTTGCCAGGCCGCCTGGGGTCAATTACCATTTGCTTCAGTTTAATAGCTAAATATGATTTGATCGATTTAATAATGTACTTATACAAATCGGAATTGCAAAGCTGAGAATTATCAACCCAACTCGAATAATTATTCATGGGCTTAGCTTCGATTGACGGCAGGATTTTACGGGCTGTCGGAAGGCCCGGAACACACAATCCCATCAGTGATCTCGTTGGCCCAAGTGCTACACCGTCCAGGAATACGATATTGGGCTCCGGACCTCGTGCTCGTCGCTGCTCCACGTCAGTGACCCGAACGCCGCGGGGTCCATAGGTCCCCTGGCGTTCGCGGACTTGAACGTCACGGTGTAGCTGAGTTTGTCCCCCGCCTTCTTGAACGTGAGCCTCGCCGGCTTGACGCTCACTTTGATGTCGCTAGGCCCCGTTACCTTGACGGCGTACGTCCCTCCGGCGTCGACGACGTTGGTCAGTTCGCGGCGGTACTTCACGGTGCTGTGCGACGACCTCCGGCCGAACACCACGGAGAACGACGGGTAGTTGAGGTCCCCGGGGCTGGACAGCTTGCGCGTGCACGTCACGTTCGGCGCCGCCGCGGAGATGGCCTGGATCTGCCGCGGCGAGACGCCGACGGTGCAGAGGAAGGCGACGTAGTCGTCGACGGATGCGTCGTAGACGAGGCCCGGGGAGAGGGCCTTGACGGGGTCCGCGTGGCCGGCGCCGAAGGACCACGGCGTGGCCGTGGCGTTGGTTGCGGCGTCGAGGAGGGGCGAGTCGGTGTTGTCCACGGTGTAGGCGGTGGTCATGAGCGCGGACTTGATGGCGCTCGGGCTCCAGTCCGGGTGTGCCGCCTTAACGAACGCCGCCAGGCCGCTGATGTGCGGGCACGACATGGAGGTTCCTGCATCCCCAGCGAAGTCTCAGAATGACGTGCGAGTAAAGCCTGTCGAGCGTCGACCATATCATAATGTTCGTATCGAGTGTCGAGTATATCATAATGTTGATGCACGCGAACTGGATACGAAAGCTGATGGCATCATGGTCAAAAAGGAAAGATGCTACATGCAAACGATGACAACAATAATAAGATTCTTACGCCGCCACTAACCAAAGCGTAAATTTTGAGCAAGGTCGAGCGAGGACGATAAAGCCGAGTAGTTGCAGTATAAACAAAGGAGACGGTCCGACAGTAGTGCAGAAGAAGCAACGCGTGCGAGCTCACCTGACAAGATGTTAAACGGAGACCGCCGTTCGTCGGCGATCAGCCCTGTCGGTCCCAGGGATCCGGTCCACCCGGCCAGGATGTTCACCCCCGGGCCGATCACGTCCGGCTTAAGCAGCTGCGGCACCTGCCTGTTCGGTCCTCGGGAGCTGAACGCGGCCACCACCGGCGCCGGCTTCACGTCGAGCGCGGTGCCGGCGAAGGATAGCGCGACCTCCGCGTTGGCTTCCGACTCCACGTAGCTTCTTATGGTGTCGCCGCTCTTTGCGCCGATGGCTACGGCTGGGAGCAAGTGGCTGTCGGCCACGACCTCCTCACCGCTCTGCGCGGTGTTCGCTAGGATCATGCCGACACCGCCGGCCAGCTTCACGATCTGCCCCTTCTCCACCCTCGAGTTGCCGCCCCGATCACACAGGACCACCTTACCCTTCACCGCCGCTGGATCCAGCGTGCCCGACATGCAGAGCTTGCTGGCATTGCTTCCCGCGCGGAGGCCCTTGTTGTACACCAGAGGGTACTTGTCTTCACCAAGCCCGTCGCCAGCATAGAGGGACATGCCGGCGTGCTTCTCGCCGCTCCTAAGCTCGGCGTACGCCGGGAAGTCCCGGTCAAGCGTTCCTGCACCGACAGTGATAATCCACGGAGCGGTGTTCACCAGTGTTGATGGGGATGGCCCGCTGTTCCCGGCAGAGCACGACACAACGATGCCGCGGCGGGTCGCCGCGAGAGCGCCGACCGCGATGGGGTCGCGAGAGAGAGGTAACGCGCCGCCGCCCAGAGACAAAGACAGCACGTCCACTCCGTCATCGATGGCTTTCTCCATGCCCGCCAGAATGTCGGAGCTGAAGCACCCCTGCCTCCAGCACACCTTGTACGCCGCAACACGCGCTCCTGGCGCCATGCCCCGCGCCGTGCCCGACGCGTACCCAAGGAGGCTCGCGTCTGCCACGACGGCCCCGGCTGCTGTGGACGCGGTGTGCGTGCCGTGCCCGTCACGGTCCCTCGGCGACATGGCGTCGGAGCTGGCACGGGAGCCGTTGCCGCCGCCGGCTGAGAAGCCCCGGAAGAAGGCACGGGCGCCGATGAGCTTACGGTTGCACATCGAGGAGGGGAAGTCGGTGGCATTAGTCTCGCAGGTCCCGCGCCACCGCGCCGGCACTGGGCCCAGACCAGCATCCCCGAAGCTGGGGCTCTCGGGCCACACGCCGGTGTCAAGCACGCCGATGATGACGTCGGAGCTACCACCCTCCGCGTCCGCCGCTTCGTACGGCGGAAGGTGCATGAACAAAGGGGAGCGCGTGGTGTGCAGCTGGAGGAGCACGTCCTCGTGGACCGATGCGACCGCGGGGAGGCCGCGCAGCGCAGCGACGTGGGACGGGAGGAGGCGAGCGGCAAACGCGGACGGCGCGGCCGTGGTGTACGAGTAGAGCAGGTGGCGCGAGGGGTCTAGGGAGAGGGAGTCGAGGTGGGCGTGGTGCCAGTGGAGGTGCGTGGCGTAGGGGGACGGCTTGAGTTCCGGGTTCAGGTAGACAATGTAGGTCGCCATGCCGCCATCGGCGTCGGCGACGGAGCAGAAAGCCGGCGAGGAGACGACGAACAGGAGGAGCAGGAGAAGGGGTGGTTGCTGCATGGGGAGCATGGCGGGCAGTTTGGGCGTGGAGGGAGTGGAGTGAGAGAGTCCGCGGTGGGCGCTCGATTCAAATAAAGAACCAGAAGAAGCACTGTACGGGACACTAGCGAAAATTTACTTATGAATCTTTTCAAGGTGCATCAACAAATCACCCTAACTAAGTGCGAGGTAATTAAAGCGACACGATCAGAATGGAAATGTTGGCACGTAGCATTAGCATTTAGGCAAGTGCGATATATGGCACCGCCGCCCATATCTGCCCTAAGTTTTTGGCACGTATGTACGTGTGTCATTCCTCGCCTACGGACGTGCGATCGGCGGCGTCAACGTCGACTTTCCAGCCGGTGCGACACACGCTGGGCGCGAGAACTCCTCGACATCTCGAGACAAAAAGCGCAGCACGCACCGGCGCTGCCCATCATGCATGTCCGCCTCCGGCGGTCGGCACTGCCTCCAGGCCACCACGATGCGCCGCCCCTCCTTTACAGGCGGCACAGTCCCCGGCCACGCACGTACCTCCGAGTGCGGATTTGCCGTGGTCGCCGTCGTGTCGTGCCTTGCTGTATAGCGCCGGGCGCGGGTGGAAGGATCCGATGGTAGTGGAGGCGTGGACCGTGGAGACGGCACGCAGCGCCCGTTGCGCAGCCGGGTGCCGGTGCGTTCGTGGGCCGCGCACGGAGGCAGGCACGCGGGCGCGTCTGGCTCGTGCTCGTCGTCTCAGCCCTGGCGAGGTGCCAGTGCGGCGCGTCCGGCGTGGCGTCCGTTTCGCATCTGATGATATTGCGTCGCCCATGCTTCCACTTTCTCGGGCGGGGCACCGCTTGCCGCCACGATCCCTTGCCTTGCTTCGGTGGATTGCTGGATTTTTAATGGTTGGTGTCTTGGTGAGAACCGGTGCTCGTTCTGGTCCTGAGCCTGTGGTAGTGCTTGTGCTGGTGCTGGGGATTGTGTTGCAGCACCCCCATCCATATTTTGCTTCCAGAAAGATAAAAAGAGGACGAACTTTTGCGCCCAATTGGATCTGATGCAGTATTTCCAGATCTAGTTTTACTGTAAGAAGTTGAGACTTTCAGAGCACTATTTGTTCTGGCCTCTGGATTCGCACACCATGTTGACAAAAAATATTTGTGGCATAGCATCAAAATGCACAGACCACTCTCTGCCTCCCATATCAGCGTACGTATTGACAGTACTGTTGGTCTGCACGCACTACACTCTGCATCAGCACCATAGCGTTCAGGGGAACATAGCTTATGTGAACTTTGACAATCATTACGATGAGGAATGGGCATTGTGCTAAGTGAAGAGTCAGCTCTGGGATCAAAGTTGTGCCACACATGGAGTCATGGACTGATCAATGTACTAGGACACTTTGTTCAACACAATATGACAGGTGCGGCGGTGCTCAGGCCTCCTTTGCCTGCAGAAAAAAATTCTCGAATCATATATTTTTTATGAAATCGAACTGTTTCGACTGAAATTTTCATATAATTTTTGTGAAATTCCTGTGTTCCAACAGGCATGAGATGAGGGCTATTCGGATCAAAGATCCCATTGGGGACTGAATGAACTGAACAAGGTCTATCGTCTATGGTTGCCGATTACTAAGCCATGTATTTGGAACCAGCTAGATTATTATAATCTGAATTACTTAACATTGGTGGTTCTAAACAAATCATTTTTTTAAATTATAAAAACTAAAAATTCAAATTATAATAAATTCATTGTACCTAAAAGATGATTATACCTAATGAAAGACAATTTTGCTCTTATCAAATATCTAATTACTATGAAAGTTGCCACCGCTCCTCAACAACAAAGAGTAAATAGGTCATTAGTCAAGGAAAAAAATAGATACGTAGTTTTTATAATCTAGCCCCAAACACATCTACCAGATTATATTTATAAACTAATATTATATAAACTATCTTTATAATCTAGATTATAATTATCTCTACGGGTTCCAAACACGGCCTAAACTACTACTACCGTGAAAAACTGACCGCCCGATTTGATTCATACTACTTTCTTACTCCAACTAACAAAATGCACCGTAACGGTTGTCAATCGAAAAATGTCAAAGTCCACCATTTTAAAAGTGACCCTAAACACGAAGCCCAGCTGTTGCCGCATTCAGAAATACAAGACACGTATCCTCATATCCATAGGCCCTATGTAGTGATTGATTATCTTTGATATTCTTTGCGCCACTACGCCGTAGTGGCTACCCAACCGCGTGATCATCCACCAAGGCCACCATGCATCGACTGATTGACATGATGGAGGCGTGAGCTGGTTGCCGCACAGAATGTTTCGTTTGAGCCCTTCACTCACCGTCTAGTGCTCGCATAACTGTGTCGTGGCGTGCTGTACTGCTGTCTCCTCCAATGATCTGGTCTAGTACTAGCTGACATGCTCATGATATCCGGCAGTGGATCAACCAGTTCGAATGCCGAAATGATCGCCGCTGGAATAGCGTTAGATTGATTCGGTTTGGTCACAACATGCCAGCGAACGGGAGGCCTTGTTGCACAAGTGCAGAAACAGAGAACTGCATAGAGGAACGCTGATGAATCGCTGCGTTACGTTGTGGGTTTCCACAAAGGCGCAAAGCGAGTTGTTTCCTCAAGTGCTAAGCCACAGAGCATGGCAGAAAATTTGTCATTGAATCAGCAAATGCGTAGCTGTCGCCGGTCAGCTGCACGATGATGGTACACAGCAAATTCGATCCAGCGCTGGAAATGCGTTGCTTGCGTCAGGTACCAGTGACAGAGGACCTAATAGGCGCATGAACCATGCGCGGCGGTTGATGAAGAACAAAATGCGCCGATTTGCGGGCTTTTTGAGCTTATTGGATTGCGAGCTGAGAGCCAAACGCCCATGCTCACATGAGGTCGGATGTGCTGCCAATGTTTGTGCGGCTGGGTTTGTCGATGAAGCCCGTTTGGACCTCACGTGTTGATCAAGCCTAGTCACATTACATGAGGCCGGTTCTCCTTTTCCATCCTTACTTCAGGCAAGTGTTTAACGAAGTATTTTTCGAAGCTAAGTGTTCAGTACTATCCCTATACCTAAATTTTTAACACTTTTGAATTTTAAATGTCATATTTAACTATTCATCTTATTCAAATTTTTTTTTCAAATATAAAATCAAATTAATCATGTTTAAAGCATTTTTATGATAAAACTAATAACAAAAAAATAATATTTTTATAAATTTTTTGAATAATATGAAAAGTTAAACATGACATCTAAAATTAAAAGTGTTAAAAATTTAGAGATGGAGATAGTAATGAAGTTTGGAGTCCGGTCTGGTGCTGTATTGTGCTTCGCAATGAGCTTTCCAGGTTTCACTTCACAATGCTCTAATTAGGCCTTGTTTGCTTCTACTGGAGATTTTGAGATTCTGCTTCTAGCAGTGCTAGTGAAAATAAACAATTTAGATTTTGCTCCAGATTCCACTAGCTGCACCCCTCAAAATTCACAATCTCACAATCAACTCTCTCACATCTTTTGCCAGATTTTGTCTGACATCATTTATAATTTCTAGTTCACAATCTCACAATCTACTTATTTGTTTCAGTTTTTGTATAACAATTTTTCACAATCTAACTTTTGTATTGATTTTCACGATCTAATAGATTTTCATAATCTCTAGTGCAAACAAACAGACCCTTAGTAAGCCAAATAGCGCCATAAGCCAGATTACAATGTACAAATAATGTGAGCAGCAAAAGAAATCCTGTAAATAGTTTCGGGGTTAACTGACAGAAACAGAGCAGCGCCGTTTGGTTTGACCTCTGCATGAGTTCGTTTGTTCAGGGCATTCAGGCCAAACGTTCGATCAACTACATTCCATCCCTGTCATGTCCTCGGCAAGAAAAGATCATTGAGCACGCCAGTGAGAGAATATAATGGAAGGCAAAGATAAGGCAAGTTGTGCAACATGGAGAGTTTATTCAGCATACGCCACGCTACGGAGCAACAAGAAGTAATCTTCGCTGCCACTGCATACTCTCTAATGAAACTCTCGAAGGAAAAATTCAGTCACATCAAAACAATCCAACCAACCACTGTTCAGAATAAATAGAGAGATGCCGGGCTCATGTGGACGAACTGATGATGCCAACTGAAAGTCATGTATCAATCGGACACAATCCCCACAATTTCAGACAAGTAATATTACAGTCTTGTTTCAAATCTCGAAAGGAAAATACTCCTTATGTGAAACTGCTAATGAGCACAAGCAAAACTGGAGATAACAGATGCAACCAGTTTGCCATTTCAAATTGTAAAACAGAAACGACTTTTGTCCATCTCTTCCTGTACTCACGGTGGCGAGGGAAGGCAGCTATCGTTCAGATGGCAAAAAGACAAGCATTCTCTTTCCAGGGATAGACTCAACACAGCTGTGAATGCTAGCCTAGCATCTAAATTTTATTTCAGAAGGTGGAGCCATGCTTCTTGCACATGGTAGGACCTTTTGCTTTTTGCATTTGCCGAAGCACCAAAGAAATTATGTGCGTGCTATCCATCAATTTTTTATTAATTTGATATATGTCATTATAATTTTGTAAAATTTAAAATATATTATTTGAACTTATGTGTTATTTTTTATAGAGTCTCATATGTTATTGACACATAGGTAACATATTTTAAAATTTGTAACATTGTAATGGTATGTCTCATCTATTTTACTAGTCGGATCTCAGTTAACCCTGAAAATAACTCAATCGTTTTCCCAATCCTTAGGAGTAGTGACAGGCTATCAATTTGTGAAAAATGGGGACACTTTTCTGAACCTTTACATGTTTACAGTTCCCCAAATAAAACACACACAAAACACTGCAAAATCCGCCCATCGTACAATCGGATTTGCACATAACCTTATTTCGATATGCATCTGTTGTACAACAATAGCCGCGACAAGTCAAACCTGGGGCGCCGCCAGCGACCCCATCCCCTTACGCACAGGCGCAGGGGTTGTCAACGACGACGATGTCCTCCCCGTCGTTGCTGCGGAACGCGATGTACCCGACGGCGAGGCCGACGATCACGGCGATGAACACACCACCGTTGAACGACATGACCGCGAGCATGAGGAGGTACCCCAGTCCGGAGTTGACCCCGAACAGGGCCGCCACGGCCACCCGCGCCGGCCAGCGCCCCCCGGCGGCGAAGCCGGGCGCGAGGAGCGGCGCCC
>BCLF01000018.1:1967012-1983509 GCA_001602275.1 Zoysia japonica
GGCGAAGCCGGGCGCGAGGAGCGGCGCCCGCGCGGGGTCTGCGCTGGCGGGCGGCGGGACGGAGGAGGGCTTGAAGCCGCCGCCCGCGGCGAGCTTGACGCGGACCCGGAACGCCTCGAGGTACTGGTAGAAGGCGGCGGCGAGGAGCAGCGCGAGGAGGGAGAGGAGGTAGCCGGTCCACGTGGACGTGCGCCAGCCGTCGAAGAGGATCGTGGCCGACTTGCCCCAGTAGAAGGTCATGTGCATCATGGTGGCGCGCCGTGGGGGGGTGTTGGCGGCGAGACGAGGGAGTGCGGGGACGGGTTCCGGCGGCGGCGGAGCGGCGGTCAGGATGGATGGAGGACGGAAGAAGAATCGAGGGAGGTTGCCGGCGAGGAAAGAGACCCGTAGGATTTTTAAAGGAATTGCTTTTTATTCTGTTTCGCAGAACGAGGCACGTAGTTTCAGTTGATTCACGGTTCTGCCACTTGAATCGGGTCCGTTTCCTACCACTGGTTGGTCAGGCGACCGTAGGGGCACGCTAGGTAAATTAGCGCCCCTGCCGTGCCGGCTTGCTCGCGCGCGGCCGTGCGGTACAGGATGCACGACCTGTGTACTGCAGTTGTACTCCCGCCCGCGATTGGCCGGGAGGAGGAGCGTCGTACGAGGCTCGGTTTGGTGCCTCTGCTTCCAGTTCCAGCCAAAATGCCGTCGACTCGTCGGGTTGCTCGGGTAGCTACGGTGCCCAAGGCCCATGCCGCAGAGCCCAAAAGGAACGCATTTTGGGGTCCGCTAAAAAAAAGCGACGGCTACCGCCTGCTTTTGCAGGGTACAATACGGCATGAGCCTTGGGGCCGGGATTAAGGCCCGCCCGGGCCATGGGGCGAGGCATCGCTGGATTTTGGGCCAACGATGGAACTGATTGCGTCCAGACGTGTAGTATATATACAGAGAGCTTTGCTGTATGATAGTGGTTCGGCCCAGCTTTTAGTTGAGAATTTAACAGAACTAATTCAACGCCAGCCCGAGCTCTCCTTCCGTTTCAAACTAAGCGACGTTTTTTACTTTTTTAATTAATATTTAATTATTTATTTTATTTAAAATTTTTGCAAAAAAATAAAAATAAATAAGCAAAGCTGAAAGTACTTCTAATAATAAATCATTTTATAATAAAATAAATAATATTTTTACAAATTTTTTAATAATATAAATAGTTAAAAGTAAATATTTAAAAATTTAAAAAACGCTTATTTTGAGACGGATGGAGTAATAAAATATACTTTGACATTGACACCTCCTTATAGCCATAAATTTTTGCGGCCGAAGCACCAAGCTAAACAACAATAGTGAACTGCTTCACTTCAAAAAATAATACTCCAGTAAATTGTTACAATATCAACTCGAGCAGCCACGACAATTCATCCAAATGAACCAGTGTGTGGAGCATGATGTAAGTAATGACATTATCTGACTGGCCACTGTAAGTCTGACAACCTGAATAGACTCATTCTGGAATCTAATACTAGAAAGAAACTGAATTTTCTACGAGCCAATTATTTACGCAGCAATAGTAAATTTGGGGATGCAGTGTGACAAATTCAAATTCTGCACTTATATAGTAGTGCAAAGATAATAGCAGTGTAATATCTGCAAAATCAACCCGTGACGTGACGAACTGTTGATATTTATTATTTTTGTCGAGATCACGTACTCCGGGTACCCAACAGATCGCACTCCAACGGGTGAAAGTCGGGGGTCGAGCGGCACGAGTTCCGACCCCTCAGCGACGACCTACGGCGGCCATGTCTTGGCCGCGTAGGGCGCGAAGACCTCAGCCTCCGAAGGTCGACCCGGGAGCGACCCTCAGGAGGGAGGTACCGCGTTATGGTCATTTACTCTGGTGACCAGCTACCATCCGTCCCGACGAGACAGGACGAGGTTCACCACGGCGACACTCCAGCAGAAAGCTGCGACGGCTGCCAGACACGACGGGACAGCACTGTAGCCGGTACAGTGGCGCCGAACGAGCATCATTGTACCCGCCGTGGCGCACGACGCGACGGGTCATGATCACGCCTGGACGGAACGAAATGATGGCGACAACGACGGAAGGGCCCACCTGTCGACGAGACGGCAGGATCGCGTAAGGCCAGCCCATTACCTGTAATCCCAGGGCCCCCTCCTATATATAGGGAGGCCCGGGGAACGATAGAGACGACGGTCGAACACCACCACAAGCAACAGCCGTAAACACCCGAAAGACAAACTTGAGCTCCATCAGAACCCGGGGATCCTTGCACCTTTCCGAGCAAGCACCCCCATTCACCCACGTTCTGGTTCCTCCCGCGAAGAGAGGATCCGTCTTGTAACATTATCTTTGATATAATCCGTTCCCTAGACGTAGGTTATTACACCGTTCGGGTGGCCCGAACCAGGTAAAAATTCTCTCGAGTCTTCCTCAGATTAGGACATATCGAATCCGAAGGCATACCATCCCCCACGATCGTATATTTACTGTGTCGGTGGTCAGAACGCCGACAATTTTCTACATCTTTGTCTGCAAATATGATATGTAGTAGTACATCATTCACAACCTCCTCTACAAAATCTGCAAAATAATATTTGGCAGATGTCACCGAGCTCATATACACTGCTCAGGCGATTTAGTGCCTCGAAAAAGTTTGTTCTCTTAAAAGCTACTACCAATTCTCTCTATTGATTCAGAACTTGCATGTAAATATCGAAGTCCATCGGCATGCCGTGAATCAGTATGCAGGGCCATATCTATTTCGTCGATCGACAAGGTTTGGCTAGGCAGGGTTTGTTCACCAACTAGATTAGCTTAAATCACATATTTATCTAATGTTCAGTCTTAGTAAATGCCGCGTTTACTTAGTATACTGATCGACGAAGACATTCCTTCTGGACCACCAAATCTATCTTTCCGTCTACGATAAGTGAGGCACAGGTCAAGCTATGAACAAATTTTACTATGGTGGCTAGTTGCTAGAATTAGGTAACCAAGCGCTCTGTACCCACACCTGGGACCATCGGCACGCGCCGCACGCCCCGGCCTCGGCGCTTCTTCCCCGGCGCAGGCACGACGCGAGTATTTTTCCCCGACACCGCACGGTCCCCTGTTTCGATTTCAGGAGAGGCGAAACCGCGTGTGGACGGACTCCAGCAGAGCTTTCCATTTCTCTTCCGGCATCCATATGCGCTCCTCGTGTTTGGCGCGCGCGTCGCCGGACCAGGCAACGACTCCCTCCCCTCCGGCGCGGTGGCTGGCTGGTGGCTGCGGGCCTGTGGCTCGTCATGCATCTCGAGAGGGAGGACGGCGCGCTGGCCACATGGGGCAAGGCCGTTCGTTCTCGATCGTCCCTCACATCCAGGAGCGTTGCGTTTCCTATATTATCATGCAACCTGCTTGTTTGCTCGTCGATCGTTACAGACCACAAGCTCAATAATGCAGTGTAAACAAATGTTCCTCTCCGGAATCGGAGCACGGCTTTTTTTGTTCTGATGAATTTGCTTGTACTGGTGGTGCCCGTACGACAACTGCACTGTGCTCCCGTGTGAGCACCGATCGAAATCCTGTCCCGTAATGGCGTTACGGGAGAGGATACTGTAGCATGCACTGAGGCAGTTTTTGAATTTTCGGATCAAAAGTTGACGGATCAAATTTCGTGCTACAGTAAAAATGATGAACAGTAAAAAGCTCTGTGAACAGCGTCGTGCTACTGTATCTACAGTATAATGTCCGAGGCCTGTTCATCCTCAAATATTTTTACTGTTCTCTGCTACAGTAGCCTGAATTTTTTTCCCCCCATGGTGGAGAGTACGGAGCCAGTGAGCACACCTCCGTGATCATCACCAGTTCCGTTGTTCTTGAGTAGCTGCCGATCCTAGATAGAGTTACTGTACGCGTCAGCATCGATCGGCTACACACGATGCGATGCGAAACAGGGCAGGCTCTGGTTTCTTCCCGATAGATATGATCTCACTATCAGGTAGTAGTGCCGCTACCTTGTCTGCAGTCCGCTGGACACTACCATGCATGTAGCTTTCGTCCGTCCAGAAGCTTTTCCCGACAGGCCACTCCGTCATTGGCCTGGCAATGCGAAAGCGATCGAGCTACTTCCTCGGCTAGCTAGGAGTAGCAGCATATGGCGCGGTGGACACGTCCGCGGGACGCAACAGCCCGCGGTGCTCGAGTTGTTGCCATCGTCGACCCACGCGCGCACATTCACCCCGGGACCTGGATAAGGCAGCACGCAGCAGCAGCTGTGCGTCGCCAGGAATGTATCTGCTGCTGTCCGCCGTGCGTCGCCGTCCCGTCGATCCGCTCCGGCGCCGCGGTTTCGCGTCCATTCCACCGCGGTGAAACATTACACCTGGAACGCTCGATCGGGGTGATGGACAGTGAAGAATCTTCAGCGCCGCGATACGATACGGTACACCTGGGAATTACGCTTTAGGATTTGGCTGGTGAATCTTCAGATCGCACGGGGCAGAGCGCACGGATATTCTCCTCCTCGATCTGGCGCCGTACCGAGAGACCCGTATCGGGCTGCACTCCGTCTCCGCTCTCCAGCCAATGGAGGAGTGATTAAGTGCCGGGGGAACGTGATTAGCATCGGCGTGTCTCTCGGGGTTTAAGGGCGGGCGCCAGGCCTTTGCTTAGTGCCGGGTTTAAGGAATAAACACGTGATCAGGCGCACGCGTCGCGACCCGACCAGGCGCCATGGGAACCGTTGCCGCGCGGCCTTGACACTTGGCTTCGTCTGTGTACGGCCGGGGGCTTGCGCTCAGGGTTCCATATCACGCATACTGCTTCCTCCGTACTAACCAAAATATTAAAAATTTGAAATAGAAAGCATTAAAAAAATATATATTAAAAAATAAAAGCAACTTATAATTTGAATCGGAGGAGCAGCTTGTTTTCATCAAGGAGCTTTCTTATTAGCCCATGGTTTAAACTACTACTACTACTACGTTTTCGACACCAGTGTATGCTTTTGCATGGTACAAGTCAACTTAGCTGATTGGCTATAGAATCGAGAGATGTAGTTAAGATTATAATTTTTACTTCCCTCTAACTTGCGCGTCAGTATCATCTGGCAGATTCCCAGATACCGGCCTTACCAGGTTGCGTTTGCTCGAGGAAAAATATCAGATGGATCAGCTGGCTGAGCTCCGCGTCCTCTCGCCATATGCCCACATTCCAGGCCGTCTGGCTGACTTTGCTGAGCCATCTGCTATACCACGGAGTACATATATAATTCTTACTAGGAGCGGCATATCAGTATTTTATCTCCGGAAAAAAAGGGAAGGAAACGAAGTGACTTGCCAGTTTGGTAGCCCAGCTGCCTTTGCCCAGCAGCTGTGCCAGCTTGCACCGAATGCTCCAAAGCCTTGGAACTTGAGCCCCTTCCCTTCAAATCGCCCCCAGTACTCCTAGTCCTAGCACCGCTAGTGACCAAGCCTATTGCCGACTGCTACCACTCCAAGCCTCGCGCCTTCTCGCCTCTATATCCCTCGCACTCCCTGACTGAGATTGTGAGAAACCATCTCCTTCCAGGGAGTATCAAGTGCTGGCCACTGATCTCAAGCTCTTCAGGATATGAAGGTAAGGGGCGTATGGCTGGCCGCCGTTACTCGAAAATCTTCTTAATTACTCCTGATGCATGGCTGAAAACCTCGTTTCTCCTTCTGTAATCCTTCTCCCTCTGAAGTCTGATGCTTGAAGCCTTTTCCCGCAGATTTTCAGTTGGGTAGCGAACAAGATCGGAGGGAAGCAGGAGTCAAGGCGATCTGCCAGTTCTACCACGCCGTACCGTAAGTGAATTCTGAAACCTTTTCCCGTTCGTGAAATTCTCACCGAACAGTGTGCTCTGGTTGTGAACATCCTCTGACGTTCTACTTCGGTTGTAAATAATAAGGCTATAGTGTCACTTAGTACCCCGTACGGACAATATATTAGTTTTTTTCAATAAAGAATAGGGCTTACAGTCCTTCCCGGATTTATATTCTCATGACGAGATGTTACAGTGTCAATGATTCAGAGATTTCTGCTAACAGTTGTGGTTCTGATTATCACATCTGCTCTGGAAATAGTTTTATGGCAGTGCCTTTGATGCAAATGCGCTACAGTACAATGTCAATATACGTGTTACCTCTATCTTTAATTTCTCTTTTAGTGCCTGCCGTTTCTTTGCATGCACTTTCCGTTTTACGATAGATTTCCTGGACTCGTGTCATACAGTACTTGAAAAATGGTTTTATGAAGAGCTCTTGTATTGAAGCCCCCCAGCACCCACAGATGCCTTTGTAACGCCTTGAAACCCAATTAACCAGGAGTACGGATCAATGTCTTTTCTAGTGCAAGCAGGCTGCAAGAAATTTATTCTTTACTTCTTCCTACTGCACCTATATATCTCAAGAAGTTATTTGTATTCTTTTCTTTTCAACGTTGACGAATTCGTTTTCAACACAAACTCTCCACTGGAGACAAAGAAAAAATAAATTATAGCAGTGAATCTTGATCGCATATCGCTCCGTGCTATTGAACCAGATCTGAAGGCCACTAGCCCAATTCCGTTTTTTAAGACTAATCCAATTGATCTAGTGAGTATCAATCTTTCAAGATCACATAGAAAGACTACTTAGTACTAAGTATGGGCTGAATATATAATGTTTGACTGCTGATAAATAATGAAGCTCAGGTCGCCATGCGGTGCATCAGTGATAGGCTTACGGGTCATGGATTTAAAATCAGTGGTCCATGTCCACGGTCCACCAAACATCCAATTTACGCTAAAATAGTATGAACCTATGGCTATCCAAGCATCATTGTTCATTTAGTTTACTTGATGCACAGGCGCTAACGTGTCGGAATGTCGCAAAGATGAGTTCAGCGATTGGCCCGAATCACTGCTGTCAATAGGGACATTTGGAAATAAGCAGATCGAGGAGGTGGTGAAGAGTTCATCCAGGAACACGCAGACAGCTCAAGATTCAGTGAAGTTTACGGAGGAGGAAGTAGACAACATACGGAAAGAATTTGAAGTGCTACTACAAGGCAACGATCTAGCAGGTCATGGTCCATGTGACGATGAGCAGGTAGCTTCACAGAAACATGTTGGCGAAGACAGCGATGAGAAGCGCCGGGAGCAGTTGATCAACAAAGAAATCATCATTAGTAAAGCGAAAGAAATAGTTGGAAAGAAGGGGAAGACGATTAAGCCGAGATCGGTTGCTTCCCTCCTCAGATTTTTGGTGTGCAAGGGTGGTTTCCAACCCACGGTTCCAGAGCCAAGAAACTCTTTGCCGCAATCAAGAATGGAGAAGGTACTGTCAACTCTTTTTTTTTTTTCAGAAAATATTATGGTCACTGCATCTTATTTGAATCTCATATACGGTTATGGCTGCAGCTTCTGAGGGCAATACTGCAGAAGAAGATACATCCACAAACTTCTTCCACGCAAGTAACCAGGAGGCCTTTGGACTGGAAGGTAGATGTGGGAGAAATCAACGAATGCCTTGAGGATGCGTTTCGTGACCTCGATGACGATGGTGCCAAGTGGGTCAAAACCGATTCAGACTGTAAGTAGTATAAAACCGCCATCAAAACTATTTCTTTTCAGTACCGTGTTTTGGAAGCACTCACATTCATATGCTTTTTTCAGTTATTGTGCTCGAAATGTGAAGGGGGCGGCAGTATTTGTTCGTTCAGGGCGCCACGTAGGAATTTTCCTTCTGAACTCCAGAACTTTCTGCTTCACTCGAGCATTGCGCATCGCAGTTTAACCTGTTCAGATCAGTTGTGCTAATAGTTTTAATTGATTCTGTTGGGTGTGCAGGTTCCAATGGTCTTGGCTAGCTTGGGGTTTACGGTGCGGAGATGCGTCGAGGGAAATATGGGATGTATTACATATAGTAAACAGTGCGGCTACCATGTATCGATCACGAACCGTGTATAATTTGGGCTACGATAAGCAACTTTGGAACATCCATATTCCCTGCTGTCTGCTTCCGTTTTTTTGCCACTGGTTTTACAAGAACCTTTGGGGACCGTGAACATTCTTGTTTCCTGACCCTTATAGCAATTTGTTCTGCGGTTCAGTTCGGATCCATTTGCACGGTGATGCGTTGGCGTTGCATGTACTGGTACCCGTGCCGGTGCCGAAGGACTGATACCTGTTGACCAGCTATGGCTGTTTCCACTATATGTATGTGGACGACGAGGGCGCCATTGCCTTCCCAGAATTTTCATGTCCTGAGTCCTGCCATCCACCGATACCGGTACCGTGACACAGAAGCGCAGGCTTGTTCGCCGGACAGGGAAAAGCCTTGGTTCTCGAGGCAATTCGGCCCATGGATGCCGCGCGGAAGAGCACAACCCGGCAGCGCTCGTGCTCATGTGATGGGGAAAGGGCGGCGCACCGGCGGGCCGTGCGGATCCTGCGATCGATCGCCCCAGCCAGAGGCTGCCTATTTTTTCTGACAACACGTCCGTTGGACTCGTGCGCGGAAGCGCCTTCCGTCGGCACGATTCCTCTGTGCTGCCGCGCCCCGGCCATGCCGCGCGGTCGGCGGGTGGAGCCTTCCCTTTCGCGGAAATGGGCGTGCGGGAATGCAGGAGCTGTCTGACTGTCTCGTGTACTGCGATGCGCGTTCCCTGCCAGCAAGAGCTTGGACCGACTGCGAACAGGCCGTGGACATGCTGTGATGCAGTCGGCTCGAGTTGACGTTCCAGGAACACGCTCCCCATTCCTTGGCTCTATATATGTGGACAAAATCGAATACTAGCACCAAAGCATCAGCAACGACCAAACATGAAAACTATACCTTCATGCATCAGCAGAATTAGATAATTCAACTGTAAAACCTCATTGCTGCGTACCAGCCAGCCCGCATAAGAATTTCAAGGCCAAAACCTTACAAAACATGACCTCCTAGTTTTTGACCCTACATCACCGTAGAGAAAAGAGGGGGCAAATACAAAGCTTATTGCAGCATGAGTTACACGTCCTCATCTGGCCATCCTGTGGTTCTAAAAAATAACATAAACAAATAGCTATTTCTAAATGTCACAATATTTTCTTTTTGGAAAAATCACTTCTTAACCTCCTCATACTCAGCCTCAGGAGGAGCCTGGTCACCACCACCCTGAGACTCTGATTGCGAACCACCAGATGCTGATCCACCACCAGACATGTGCTGCCCAATCTTTGAGACAGCCTTGTTAGCGGCATCAAGCTTGGCCTTTATCTGCTCAACGTCTTCCGTGGTCATCTGTTGGCGAAGATCAGCAATGGCTGCCTCGATCTCAGATGCAACCTCTGCTGGGATCTTGTCCCTGTACTCTCCCAAGCTCTTCTCAATGCTGTAGATAGTGGTGTCTGCAGTATTTCTGATGTCAATGAGAGCCTTCCGTTCCTGATCCTTCTGGGCATGCAGCTCAGCTTCTTGGACCATCTTCTGGATCTCAGCCTCTGAAAGCCCACCAGAGGATCGAATGGTAATATTCTGCTCCTTTCCTGTGGCCTTGTCTTTTGCAGAAACAGTAACAATTCCATTGGCATCAATGTCGAATGTGACCTCAATCTGAGGCATGCCTCTTGGTGCCGGTGGGATACCTACAAGATCAAATTCACCAAGAAGCTTGTTGTCTGTAGCCATTTCACGCTCACCCTGCAACACACGGATTCCTACTTGGGTCTGATTATCAGCAGCAGTTGAGAACACCTGCAAAATTGAAGAGAGAAAAAGAATGAGATCAGAACAGGTTAGGGAAAATGCTAGTGCTTGAACAGAGACTAATAATCCTAAGCAAATGCTCCCCTGCCTCCTTGTATGAGGAACAGTCAATAATATCAAACAATGAACAACAGGTTACAGAAGTTAAACTGAGTTCATAGAAAAGTTCACATAAATGAAAAGATAAGGAGTAAAGCAAACCAGAGACTTTCAATAACTTGTCAAACAATGGCTCGAAAAAACTGGGTCTAAACAGATCCATTGTAAAAGTATAACCAGACAAAAAAACAGATGTTGTGAAATAGATGACAATGCAAAACGTTGATAAAAGACTAATCAAGTTAATCCTGTGATGCATAACAAAACAACAAAAGAATATATATCTGTGCACCTGGCTTTTCTTTGTGGGGATTGTGGTGTTCCTGTTGATCAATCTGGTAAAGATACCACCGAGCGTCTCGATACCAAGAGACAAAGGTGTAACGTCAAGGAGAAGAAGCTCCTTTACATCTCCGCGGAGGATGCCACCCTGAATGGCAGCACCCATGGCCACAGCTTCATCTGGATTGACTCCTTTGCTTGGGCTTTTCCCAAAAATTTGAGATACCACCTCCTGTACTTTTGGAACCCTAGACATTCCACCAACAAGAAGCACTTCATTCACATCTTTAACAGACACTCCGGCATCCTTTAAGCAATTTTTGCAAGGTTCCCTAGTCCGCTCAATAAGATGGTTCACAAGAGCCTCAAACTTTGATCTTGTGAGTGTGATGTTCAAGTGCTTTGCTCCTGAAGCATCAGCTGTTATGAATGGTAAATTGATATCAGTCTGAGTGGTCGATGACAGTTCAACCTTTGCCTTCTCAGCAGCTTCACGAAGCCTCTGCAACGCTAACCTGTCCTTGGACAGGTCGAGGCTCTCAGCTCGCTTGAAATCATCCACAAGGAATTCCAAAAGTGTATTATCGAAATCTTCACCACCCAAGAAAGTATCACCATTTGTTGCTTTGACCTGACAATACATAGAACCATATCATAATTCAGAAAATGAATGTCTTTCATAAAGTGCCTCAATCACATTTAACGATATGACTCAACATACCTCAAAAACTCCATTTGAGATCTCAAGAATAGAGATATCAAACGTTCCTCCTCCAAGATCAAAGACAGCAATCAAACCTTCCTTATTGTTCATTCCATAAGACAAAGCAGCTGCTGTTGGCTCATTGATGATCCTTTCAACCTCAAGGCCAGCAATGCGGCCTGCATCCTTTGTGGCTTGACGCTGAGCATCGTTGAAATATGCTGGAACAGTAACCACTGCCTTTGAGATAGATTTGCCAAGATAAGCTTCTGCTGTCTCCTTCATCTTGGTCAACACAAATGCACCAACTTGACTTGGTGAGTACTGCTTGCCATCAGTTGTTTCTACCCAGGCATCACCATTTGGAGCCTTCACAATTTTGTATGGCACCATCTTCATCTCTTTCTGTGTCTGTGGATCATCGAAGCGGCGTCCAATCAGCCTCTTTGTTCCAAAGAAAGTATTCTGGGGGTTTGTAACTGCTTGACGCTTGGCTGGAGTTCCAACAAGACGTTCACCCTTCTGATTAAAAGCAACAACTGACGGTGTTGTTCTTGCGCCCTCAGCATTCTCAATAACTTTCGGGTTCTATAGTCAAATAGATTGCACGATTCAGTATAAACACCAAAAGAGAACCCGTAAAAATAATAAAAGAAAGAATCTTTACAAGAAGCTCACCTTCCCCTCCATAACTGCAACACACGAGTTAGTAGTCCCCAGATCAATTCCAATAACCTCATTTCCCGCTGGTCTTGCACTGAAAGAGTTGCATATATGAACTAGAGTTACTTCAGTGGGCTAGCTCCGTTAGTATTAAGTTAAGAGATCAATTATACCTGAAAGGTCTTGCAAAATTACCCCACTTTGAGCATGCATTGGCAGCGCATGTAGACTGTAAACTGGCACCAAGCTGAAACAAGTTTGTTCACAGACGATCAGAAACCATTGGAATTGCACTCTCTATGATGCGGCTGCATAGCACTGTCCACATATTTATGCAGCGATGCTAGAAATCTGGATATGCAGGCTACTGAAAATGGAAGCATCTAACCAGAGCAGCACAGTATGAAAGCATATAAGAACTAAGAAGAGCACCGAAGCATGAGCAATAATTTCTACTTCAAGAACAAACACAAGCACATCTATTGCAGAAGAGCACTACTTCTGTCTTAAGCAGTAAGCCTGAAATGATTCATTAGCACTATCAAGATCTAGCCTGAGCTCCAGACCACCCTCGCACCGAACCGAACTACCAAACAAGAGAAGTGAATTCTACGGTCACTCAACACGCATTCCTCGCGGATCAACGTCAAAGCACCAGAGTTACCCAAACACGAGACAGTTACTAGTACCTTACACCGAACACAGATACTCTCACTGAGACGGGTGGCGCGGGAAGAGTGGCTTACGGATCCGAGAGGTGTGGCGAGCTCCCGCCGGCGCACGGCGCGGAGGAGCAGCGACGCCGCCATGGACGAGGAGGAGGATTTTCGGCTGCGGCTGCGCGGGTGTTGGGAGGAAGACGGGGTGGGTTTAGGGTTTAGGTAGGCTGGTGGTGGGCTTTATACGAGGTCTTCTCCGCCTCCATTTTTCTTCTTCGTCTCCAAGCCATTCGTGACCGAGTTTCAAGGATGGGCCGAGATTAAAGGCCGAACTGGGCAGCTCGAATTGGGGGGTTTCGTAGGAACATGCACGCATCGATAAGCTGGGCCAGATACACAGGCGCAGCGCTAGTGACTAGACTAGTGAGATTAACCAAACTGCCCTCTGGTTCACCGACTCTGGCAGGCCGGGAGGGCTAGGGAGCTGCGGGGCCTCGGAGTTCGGATTATCCCCTCCGAGTCATCGTCCTCCCTGTTTCTCACCGAGTCACCGACGGCCGCGGACCCCACCTCGGCGACAGCGTCCTTTGGCTTTCGCCCCTGTTTTGCCCCCCCTCGGGGCTGGACTCAGAGCCTAGAGCCGAGGCTCCACTCCACTTCACTCACTCACGCCAGATCCACCCTCGCTTGCCCACCGCTCGGCCTCATGGCCGCCGCGTCGGCCGTCCGCTTCCGCTTCCTCGCCGTCGCCGTCGCGGCGGCGACGCTCCTGTCCCGCCACGGGGAGGCTTCCGTGCACGAGTACCGCGGCGTCAGCTTCGCCAAGAAGGGAAACGCCTTCATCCTACACGCCGGCAGCGAGGGCCTCTACGCCGCGTCTCCCGCCAACGTCACCGCGGAGGACGACCAGGACGCCACCGCCACGGCCGACGCCTTCATCCGGTAATGTGCTAGCTTGCGAGCTCGTAGCCTGTGTGGTTCGCTTTCTGGCGGTGGCTAACTTGGCTGGTGCTCGCGGCCGCAATCGTTCCGGCTGCGATTGAGCGGGGTGGGTGGATCGCGGACACTGCAGGCTTGGAGAATATGGTGTGACACTTGGACGGGTGTGGGTTTTAGTAGGAATTTAGGAAGAGTAAATTTCACAAAACTACAAGTATTTTATCAAAATTATCACAAAATACAGATTTAAGCTAGAATTTAAGAAAACCACAGATTTTGGATCAAATTTATCACAAAACTACAGATTTTGTATCTAATTTATCACAAAACTATTGGTTTTATGCAATGTGTCTTAAAATAACTGTAGGAAATATGTAGTTTTTTGAAACTATGATTTAAACTTGTAGTTTTGTGATAACATTCCTAAAATACCTGTAATTTTGTGAAATTTACTCATTTAGGAATTTTGCGACATGGTATATAAGGTGTGGAGTATCGGTGGTGGCTGAAGAAGCTAAGATGCCTTTCTCTTATGCCTTGCTGCCTAGCGTATTGGACCAGAGTATGCTGTGCATGAGAAACGTAATTGATGATGGAATTAGTTGGTCATCAGTTTTTGGACGCGGGGCATTAGTTGTGCAGCTAAGGCTGAGGGTCAAAACCAGATTTTTTTTTTTCTGTTCTTTGTGCTAAGCGTTATAATGTTGGATGAGTTTTCACCCTCAAGCTGTTTTGTGCTCGGTAATTATTTATGATGCACCTGATAAACTCTAAAGAAAGGAATTTCTACCATACTTTCTGGGTAATTGCATTTCTAAAGGCTACAGTTCCTATGATGATTGTTTATAAGACACTGCTTATTCTTTATATCCATGAATTTTTCTTGCAAGTTGATTACTCTGCTTCAGTAGTTTTTTAATTGTAGATAACCATACAAGCATGTTGACTACTGTTGAGTACAATGCCCCTATGTATTCTGTATAAATGTATTTATTATTTGTTGTTCTTTGTTACTTTTGACCAAATGGTTCAAATGGCATCTTTTCAATTCTGTCTATTCACTAATCAAATGCCTTTCACCAGACATTTGACTTTTGTGATTACCACTATTCAGGTTCGACAAGATTTTTTCAGGAGGCCAGAGGATGCTAATGATTCTGTAATACTCCCTCCATCCCAAAATCAACTTCGTCTAAACTGATGACACCAAGACCAAGGAAGCTGTTGCTCTCAATAAATTACTCATTGGTAACTGCTCCTATTTAATCAAGCAATAATGACCTGTGTAACAGTAGCGAGAGAAAATATAAAGCACAGAAAAAAGAGTGTAGCAGCAGCCAACGCGGAGAGGAAAACTGCAGCGTGCAATAATGAGAGTAATTTGCATGCGGGAGCACTATAATCAACTTAATTAATGAAGAAAATAACCAGCGCTGCATGCACACATTGCGATGATTTCACCTAGGTAACAGCAACCCACGAAGATCAAACTGGATTAATTTTTTGGGTTTATATGAAGGTGATTTTGGGATGGAGGGAGTAGAAGATAGTTCAGCTGAGGTTCAGATACTTTTATTTGAGATAGAAGACCGTGAGATGATTGGTGGGTCAGCTTATGGTGATCAGAAAAGCTATCTGTTGTACCTCAGATCTTGCAAAGTTGGGAGCTTGCACTGAAGTTTCTGTCATCTATCGTCCATCCAAGGTGAATCCAGGTTGGCCAAAGTTGTCCGTTGAATCTTTTGATGGAAGTGATCTGATCGCAACGTTACCATCGAAGACGATTCCAATAACCAAAACTGGGATGTACAATATGTATTTCATCCACTGTGATCCCTCACTTGCTGGTTTGGAGATAGAAGGGAAAACCATATGGAAAAATCCTAATGGGCACCTTCCGGGGCGGATGGCTCCTCTTAAGAACTTCTTCGGAGTGATGTCCTTTGGTTTTGTGGTACTTGGTATCTACTGGTTCTATCAGTACATGAAGTTTTGGAGGGAAGTTCTTCCACTTCAGAACTGTATAACTCTTGTAATTACACTGGGAATGTTTGAGATGGCACTGTGGTATTTTGAGTATGCTGAGTTCAATGAGACAGGAGTTCGACCAAAAGGTATCACGTTTTGGGCTGTCACATTTGGAACTGTTAAGAGAACTGCTGCTGAAATAATTGTTCTCATTGTTTCAATGGGTTACGGAGATGTCACACCTACTTTAGGTGGTTTGACATCAAAAGTGATCATGCTTGGAGGGACGTTCTTTTTAGCAACTGAAATTCTTGAATTGGTGGAAAATCTGGAAAAGCTCGTCTGTTCGTGGTCTATCCAGTAGCCATTTTGGAAGCCGCGTTTGTTATTTGGATATTTATTTCTTTAGCTAAGACCATTAGTAAACTTCAGGTAAGCAAAGCCTCTACTTTGTATCCTAACTAGGAGTTCTTTTGCTGTTTAATTTTTTGTGCACTATCACGTGCGCCTTTCTTTTTTCAAAGGACACTGGCTTAGCTGATACAGAAAACTAAGCATTCCTTATCTTTTGGCTGTGGATATAGACAAGAAGGCTGATGGCCAAACTTGAGATTTATAGGAAATTCGCAATTGCATTGATTGTATCTGTTCTGGTGTCTGTTGGCTGGATTGTCTATGAGGTATGCTTATGCAATATTTTAAGTCTAGAATTATTAGCAAGTTATTTCAGCAACACATTAGGTTACTTATCTTTAATATTAACAGATGGAGTATAACTTTTTTGGGCCAATTGCGAAACTGACCCTAATTGCAAAGCTAATTGCACATTTGGCCCTGTTTTTTAGGGTTTGCGTATTCGACCCTAGTTTTTTAAAATGAAGGCTGAAATTGACCCTACTCAGTTATGACCACTTGACGGTGTTAAGTCCTATGTAAAAGGACATATATGCCCTTGCACAAATGACCCTGTTTTGTTGATTCATTTGCACAATTGACCCTGTTTTGCAAAAAAAAAAATCAAAATGTATATAAGAAAATCAGCAATGATTGAATGCATTTTGAACTTAATTTTAGTTACAGTTTGAACGTTTTGAAATATTTTTGAATATATTTAAAAAAATTTCAAATTTTGACAGCATTTTCCCTATAATCTGGACATTTTGAAACCAAACAATTTCATATAGCAAGGCACATTAGAAATTATAAATGATATAAAAAGCAACACAAAGAAATAAGTCAAATTTGGAGATGGGAGAGATCTGAGAGAGGATCAGCTCCTGTGTACTGGTGCACGAGCAGCCCGTCTGAACTTAATGCTCGCCCGGTCCACCGCCTGCCGCCCTCCCGCACGCCCTGCTGCGCCTGCCTCGCACATGCGAGCCCGCCCTACTGCGCCCGCCACGTCTGCGCGCCCACCCCGCCTGCGTCGCGCGAGCCATTTGC
>BCLF01000018.1:1984002-2017587 GCA_001602275.1 Zoysia japonica
GCCCACCCCGCCTGCGTCGCGCGAGCCATTTGCACCCGCCTGGCCTGCATCACGCAAACCTTGCCACGCGTGCCGTGCTCGCCATGCCCGCACGCTCTCACCCCACCTGTGTCGCGCGAGCCGCGAGCAGCCGCCCCACCTGCCATCGAGCCCGCGCCGCCCTCGTCGCGCCTGTAGGATTAGATGCTTCATGTGGGTCAGGGGAATGGTCACGGTAGGCCACGACAGGATAAATCCATTCTACAACACTTCAATTATCTATCACTTTTTTCTTATTTTGTAAATTACAAAAAATACCTGATGCTAACGGTGTTACAAACCAGGGCTAAACGGCAGTTTCAATTCAAAAAATGAGGGTCAAACCTGCAAACCCAAAAAAATAGGGTCAAACGTGCAAGTAGGTTCTCAACCTAGGTCAGTAGCACAATTGTCCCAACTTTTTTTTGGCTTGGACCTTGGTTATGCTTTTGTTCTTGTTTTATTGTTCACTGATACAATAGCTATTTCTTTTTCTTTAGATTTATTTCAAATCAACAGATGTATTCAATGAACAATGGCGGTATGCATGGATAGTTCCTGCCTTCTGGCATGTCTTGTCTTTCGCACTTCTTTGTGTCATTTGCTACCTATGGTCACCTTCAAAGAACTCAACAAGGTATGATCTTATCTTTTGTGTAGCTTTCAACTGAATGTTTTTTCTTGGTGCTATCTTATTGGTAGTCCATTTGAAATGGAATTTTACGCTAAAACAGTTTGGACGGATTCCATTCCTGTTAGCAATAGAATCGCTTACCTTCTTTCTGCCTTGTTTCAGATTTACTAATGATGCAAATGAATTCTTTGATCGAAAGGACAACCTATCATTAATTAGGCCAGCCCCTAGTGCTTCCAAGAATAGCTGGAGCTTATCTTCGGCACCAGATGCTGAAGCAACAAAGGGGGTGGATACCATAACATCATTTAATGGGGATGATGAGGAAAACAAAAGGGAGTAGAAGTTACTGTCCATTTGTTAGAGAAAGATATTCAGCCACTTCTAATTATGTGAAGTGGGTGTGAGCAATTTTGGTATTTAGCAAAGGATGGGCCATGCTAATTCTAGGTTAATGGAGTATTAGGTTAGATTCATTTCCACCACAGTTTTGACATGGTCCATGGTGTTGTGATCTATCATCATAGCCTGAATGATGATGGGAGTATATGATAGGAGCAGTTAATCCAAGGCAATCTGAGGGATGTATGATGTGTATATTATTTTTTATAGATATCATGTTACTTCTGGTAAGTGGAAACGTATGATGTATTGTTAGAATACGTTTTGTCTTACTAGGCCTTTGTCCAAAATTCACTTGTCTAATACTACCATACTGGAGCCCATGCTTGAAATGATTACTTCACGATAGTTTCATCAAAATCTTTTTCAACTTGCAAACATGGCGATATGAATCCTCCTATATTGATACAGCTGCATGAACTTGTAGCCTCTTGCCAAAGAAAGCCAGATTTCTGGTTGCCACACTTCCAACAATGCCATTATAAGTTTCTCACGTTAGCACGACCAAGGTATATTATAGAGCAAACCGATCAACTTGTGCTCGATCGAACACTATCTGTTCTCTGTTCTGAAATCCGACATGCGTTCGAGTTTCGACCAGTCAAGCAAGCGGATATGCGCAATTCTTTCATGGCGCACATGAGTCATTCTTGTGCCGAACCTTCACACGCTGACACGCGGCCACCCAACAAGCACGCTTCTCCCTGCTGGGTCCAACGAGCCACCCGCGCACCAGCAGTTTGCCGCTGGGGTTCCTACCAAAGCAGTGGCCGACGAGGCGCGACGCGAGCTCCCGTTTCGCCATCGCAGTTCACGAGCCGCACGGCGCGGGCTACGCTCACGAGCGCCATGTCGCTGCCTTTTTCGCCGGGCAAAGGGGCACCTACGATGAGCCACAGAAGAGAATGACGTGTGCCTCTAGATTATTTCGTTCTGGACTTCGTTCAACACCAAAGAATCCAACAAAGGCTCTAAATAGGATTCTGACCTCTGAATCTCTCGTCATAACAATATGAAGAAAAATAAGGGCCTCAGTTCCTACGTGAAGTTCAATATGATGGAAGTGTTTGATCAGCAAAAAAATAAGCTAAGAATTTACCATAGATAAATAGAAATAACATGCCTGATTTAAAAGTATAAAACATGATGTCTTGTATGACTGAATTGCAATAACTATGCCAAATAACCAAATTGATCCAGCAAAACTAGAACAATAGTACTCCCTCTGGTTTTAAACTGTTGATTCCTACTAGTGTAAATTTACACTATCCAGTGTGAACAATTTTTAACTGCTGATGGAGTATATCATAAACAAATTGATGATTGATCCATCACAAACTGTTTTTGGTCATTCAATCTATCGAACAAAAATCTTGAGAAGTTCAGATACATGTCAGCTACCAAAGATATGATGGAACAATCAATTAAATGTCAAATGGATCCCAGAAGTTACAGATTGCAACTATGTAACAGGTATAAAAGAGTGTTCCTATATAAAAAAAACTCGACCGAAGAGCATTCCCATATGAACATACTACACATAGAAAACATAATCAGTGTAAAATGAACAAGCTTGCTTACAGCGAAAGGACTGGGGTTTTTACAGCTTCACAAAGATTGTCATCACCGACCATGCCCCTGAGTGTCAGGACAACATAACAAAGGACCTAATCGCCTACACTGAATTTCCCCAAAGAATCAAAGAATACATGGAGAACACTCAGCTAAGCAGCACAATTGCAACTTTTTTTCAAGCCATTTTTCATCCATGGGATCTCCTCCTGTTATGTGGTGCTGCTGGAGCTCCCTCAAAGAAATCTGCCATGGCTGTCTCAAGATCCTCAACTGAGTATTTGATGTACAACTCCGGGTGCTTCCCATTCTCTATGTGGTGTTGGAACCTGCCAAGGAAGGACCGATAAGCGGGAAGCAGCTTCTCGGATACAGAGATCCTAAGTTCTTCTCTCAATTGTGTGTCTGGCACATACCACCCTGACTGGACCTTATGTGCCTCTTCGAATGCAGCATTAAAAGATTTGAATCGCTCCCGGAGTGCCGACTTGGATATCCCTGATGAAAACCCACCACTAACATGAAGGCCCTCATCTCTCAGGCAATTTAGGACCTTCAACCATGCAGTCCGCTGGTAGTTTGTTGCTGCCTGCCGGAACTTGCCGGTGAGTCGCCTCAAATATTCATCCCCGATCAGCCCTCTGAGCTCAGATGAAGCCCTTACCTTGTGCACGATATAGTGCACATTGTTCATCATGAAAAAATGAGAAAGTGCGACATCCTTGTAGAGTGCCGCTTTGCTCTCAAGATTTTGTTCAAGAACAACAATAATCCAGAAAAGATGAGCGGCAAGGGGTAACTGGCTGTCAGGATCAGGAAGATCAAGATCAGGGAAGGCTGGTGTGGTTTCATTTCCCTCTGCAGCAATCTGGGAGCAAGCTGACGGTCGTGAAATGATCAGCTCAGAAAGGGCGACCTTGTAGTCCGAAATGAGGTTGCAGTAATTCATAACATAGCGTGTGAGCGGGTGGATGGTACCGCCGGGGACAGGAGTCTTGGAAGGGTCGTGCAGCACGCGGCTCTCAAACTCGGAGATTATCCCACGCACGGCGTCTGCCAGACGCGACCTGATCTCGGCAGCCTGCACGTAGATGGACTCAGCAGTTTTGGAGGCGGCGAAGATGTCGGAAATGTCAGGCAGCAAATCGGTGAGCGCGTCGTGCAGATCAACGATCTTGAACAGCTTCTCTGGGGAGCGGCGCCCGATGCTGATTGCCTCCGCGAAGCCGAAGAGCTGCAGAGCCGCACCTTTCACCGCCTCGGCGAAGGGCGCGTCGTGGGTGGCGAGGAGGGCCGTGGTGGAATTGAACAGCGGTAGGTCGTCGAAGATGAGGAAGCAAAGGCGTCGCTCGCTGGCGAAGACGCCGCGGACGGCGGCGCGCGCCGCGCGGATCCAGCGGCGGATCTTCGCCTCGAGGGCGTCCCAGTCCAGCCGCTGGACGTCACCTATGCTGAGCTTCTCGACGCCGAGCCGGCGCAGGGCGGCGTCGACGGCCGGCTTGCGGACGGAGGCGTAGACCTGGACGCACTCCCGGCCGTAGCCGGCCTCGGCCATGCGGGAGGCGATGGCGCGGAGGTCGTCGACGGCGTCCGCGGGGAAGAGGTCGATCTCGCGGATGCTCAACATGGAGCGGTAGCTGCTGCGACGGCCGACGGAAGACGACACGGAGGACTCGTTGTCGTAGTCGTTGTCGTCGCCCACGTCGGTGGCGTCGGAGTTCCTCCTGTCGCCGGACACGGCGGAGAGCGAGAGCGAGCAGAGTCCCGCGAGCGCCTCGACCTCCAGGTCGAGCGCGCGTGACGACAGCACGTAGCGGAACTCGTCCTCGAGACGCGCCATCGCGACACGGACAGCGCTGGACCCGGCCCCGCCTGCCGACGAGGCCCGGCGCGGGCTCCCGACCGAGGCCGGAGCCAGACGCCGGAGGTCGTCCACCGCGCGCAGGAACCGCTCCGCCTCCGCGCGGTCGGCGCCGGCGTCGAACAGCATCCGCTCGTCCGCACCGGCCGAGGCGGCCGTGGAGTCCCAGCGCATCACCACCCGCTCCGCGGCCTCCAGCTCCGCCGCGGCGGATCCGTCCATGCCGCTCCCCGTTCCCGATCAGATGACGACGCCCGCGCGGCAGGACGACAGCCGGGGCTCGGCTGTGAGCAGCGAGGAGTGGGTAGGCTAGCAGGACGCAACCCGCACGGCGGCGACGCGAGGAGGGCGCTGTCTGCCGGCCACCCGTTAAGACCGGCCGCCTGCTTTATCTAAATCGCCTTTTTATCTCCGCGCCCGGCCGATTGAGCTTCCTTGCTTAACTGCTGGAAGAAGATTAGTGGCTGACGGCTGCGGGAGCTAACTGGTGGACGGCCCCACCTGTCAATTGAGTACGCTGCGGGGCCGAACAAGCGTGGCTCCCACCTGCAAGCGAGTGACCACGAGCTTGTACAGTTACCTGAGTAGGAGTACAGTGCAATGCTGAACTGCAAGTTGGACAAGGTCAAACAAGTAATTACGACAAGTCATTAGAGCGCAGCGATGGTGGTAACAGCGAAAATGAAACGGTTGGTTCCAACTTCCAAGCGATAGTTGGCGCTGATGCTGGCACTGGTCTGCGGCCATCTTTCAGCTACAGCCTGATTAACGGTCTTGTTTCCAAAATCCTTGGAATGAAAAGCGTTTGGTGATCAAACTACCTGGCCCCTAAATTCTGCAAGAGTTCGGTGCTTAATTTACTTGGATTGTTATTAAACCTACTTTTGCATACAATCGCGCTAGCAGTACATTTCAAATTCATTCAGAAACATCCTGAGAAACGTTTCTCAGATTGATTCAAAATGACCTTTAAATCGTTTGGCTCATTTGTTAAAATATTTTGGATTCGACTAAAATGAGAAGTAAGCGAATAAGAACCACTTAAAACAACATTTTGCCCATTTCACACTTCTAGTTCAAAATAGAGATATTTTAAGTGGTTCTAATTTAAATCACTCATGAAAAATATTGTTTATTTGAGATTTAAGCGATGCATGTTAGAACCTGAAACATTTCATTCATCCAAACCCACCAGAAATATTTTCGTTAATCCTTTCCAGTCGAAGGCCATATTTAACTATTTGACAGATTAAACATCATGAAATTTTCACTATTGATATTCAAATCACAATAATTTGACTTTAAAAAATTTATAGATACTTATATTTTCCTTAACAATGTGAGTAGTTCAAAGAAAAAAAAAGAGAGGGATGTTCCATTTTCGCTATTCCATTTTCGGCAACATGAAGCAACAACATTCAGTGGGTCGTGAATGCCTGCAAGATCAGGAACGAACCTCATCAACATCACGCCTGATGGCCCGAGCTATTCATGCAGAGAGAATAAAAAGCTAGATAACTATGCATGAGCATGGCAGCAGGCACGTACCGAGAAGACGTTGGAGTGTCCAGGGTCGGCGATGTGTGCGAGGAGGTTGTCGATGGGGCCCTCGCCGGTGTAGACGGCCTGGAACCAGAACCCGACGAAGGCGAGCATGGCGAGGCGGCCGTTCTTGATCTCCTTGGTGCGGAGCACCATGACGGGCTCCGGCGACCCGCGGCCCCAGTTGGCCCAGTCGAACCACAGCCCGCCGGGGTACCCCACGTCGGGCGTCGGGTTCTTGCGGTTGGGGAACTTGGGCTCGATGTCCACGGAGCCGGGCTTGAGGTAGTCCGCCCACCGCCGGCCCTCCGCCCACCCCATGAGCGCCATCTGCGCCACGAACAGCGTCCAGGGGTCCGTGAAGTACTCGCGGGACCCGGCGTCGAACCAGGAGAAGCCGGCGTCGATGAAGCCCCACCGCGACAGCAGGTCAGGGACGAGGATGCCGACCGCCGCCAGCATCGCCCACCGCCCGTGCATCAGCTCCGCCTGCGCGAACCACCGCAGCGACTCCGGGTCCGAACCTGCGTACTGTATTATACTTATGTGCTCCAGCATGTTGAGGGAAACATTGCACACATTCTGTTGAGGGTATTACCAAATCCAAGAGGGTCGAATCCGAAGTCTCCTGGAAGGCTGCGAGGCAAATTTGAAAAACGAAACATCAGAACGGCAATGGTGATGACTCTGCCTGCACTTTTCCGGCGAACCGACAGTCAGTAGCTTGCCGTTTTACCTGCCGTCGAGCCACGCGGGAGGGGAGCTGCCGGGGAACCAGATGGGCCGGTCGGGTCCCAGCGGCTCGCACACGGCGGAGACGCCCTTCGTCGCGTTGGCCCGGCTCCCTGTCCGCGTGAACGTTACCGCAGCAGCGCCCTGCGCCGGCGGCGGCCTCGTGGCATGGCTCGCCCGGATCCTAGCAGCACTGCTGCAGAAACAGAGAGCAGAGCAAAGACGCACAACGCATGGCATCGTCAGTTCGTCAGAACTAGTGAAGCTCCGAAAAGATGGCGCGGCCACGGTGGGTTACCTTGGCTGGAGGCTGCATGTCGCGAAGGAGCCAGCGGATAGAGCCATGAGGAGGACGACGGAAGGAGCAGGTGACCGGGAAGGAAGCGGACTACGATGGTGGGCGCTTTATCCGCTGGGAGCTTCAGGATAGGGAAGGAGAGGGCGCGGCATCAGGCGTGTGTGGATACGATCACAGCGCGGCTTCGTTCAACTGGCTGGATAGCCTGGATATGGGTTGAATTATACGATCGACATGGTAAGACTAAGCACAAATAATTCAGTTATCCTACATGCCAAGAGCTCCTTTTCTTCTTCCCTTATTTCCAAGAAGAAAAATTCAGAAAAGAAAAGAAGAAAAATAAGTACAAATAATTCGGTGTCCAGCAGAATGAACTCTGCAGTACGTCAACACTTGATTCAAGTCGATGAATGGGTTTGAAAATTTCCCAGATATTACTGTACTCCTACTCACTGCATTGATCCAGCTTACATTCAGCATGATACATTGATATAACAGGTGTACCGTGTACCTTAACTGTAACTGTATATCTGTTAATTTGTGATGATACATGGGTGAGAGTGAGAGAAACAGAATGCCTGGTGCCTTTCTACGAGACTATATAGACAAGACCAACCTCTTTCGAATACATGCCTGATAGGTGTAAACAGCTACAAAAATGCTTCATAAATGTGTTGGAAAACTAAGCGAGCTGTAAATGCTACACAATTGTACAGTGGAGGACGGCTCCATCAAAAACTGTAGTCGATATCAGAGATGTTCTGCAGCGTCGACTGTCTAACCAGCTCACGCCGCTCGTTGTACAGGTCCAGGTTCTTGCAAGGCATGGGGAAAACTGAGCCAATGACCTTACCCTGGACGAAGGAGCACTGGAAGACACGAAACTTCTTGTCTACTATACCGACTGACATGTCATGGAAGGTAACATTCATCACGGGGATCTCTGCGCTACCCTGTATCCTGACTGGTACGCGCACACCCTGCCCGTGGATTGACGTGTAAGAGATGTTCCCAATGATGGGAACAGACTTTGGATCGAAACTTTCATCCGGGTGCTCGTTGTAGTCTGTCTTGATCACGATGCCTACACGGACTCTATCAAGGCTTATGTTCCTGTACACGATGTTGTTTATATAGGCCCCTCTTCCTGGGGCGGTCTTTATCCTCACACCTCGCCGTGAATCCCAGATGTGAACATTTTCCACCAAAATGTTCGAAACACCACCAGACATCTCGCTTCCGATAGACACGCCAGCACTGTCCACATAAAGCAAAAGAGGTTAAATGTGCAATCACACTGGTTGAAGGTTTAACGAAGTTTGACGAATGGCCCTGATTGATATCCAGACAATCAATCCTAAAAGAATGCTATAGCAGTGTGAACACTAAATAAATCAAAGATCAGAACAAATGGTCTATGTCACTTCTAGTATATACAGTGATCCTGGTGTATAAAAGAAGGTGCAACTACATGGAAAATAATGAAACACAACAGCAACCAGTATGGAATACAAATCAGATATAACAAATCAAGTAGCAAATTCATGTATATTACAAAATACAAACAGCACAAGAAGATTCATTCAGCAATATCTATTTTGAAACATGTCCGAAATGCTTGCCTTATAAATCTCTTACTCCTACAATCTTACCTGACCATGGAGCGAATGATGACATTTTGAATAGTAATGTTAGAAGATGGACGCCCATAAGCAATTCCATATTGATCCCAACCGCTCTTTATAGCGATCCCATCATCACCAACAGAAATATAGCAATTTTTAATAACTACATTTTCACAAGAATCTGCATATACAGAAACAAGAACAACAGAGTTTGATCAGTGAAACATGAATACCCCAAAAAGAAGACTCCAAGATGAAAAGTATATTGAGTGCATGTTTCTCTGTCTTCTATTGTTAATTTGTTGCTAAAGGATAAATACTAAGTAAACAGTATCAAGTTAGAAGACAATATTACATCTGAAACAAATAAAAACATGCATGACAAAAAGTAAAACATATAAGTTGGGAAAGGACCTGGATCTATTCCATCAGTGTTTGGAGCTCCAGTAGTTGGAGCCAAGATGGTGGTTTCTGATATAGTAACATTCTTGCAGTCATATGTATGAAGAGTCCAGAAGGGAGAATTTTGCAGTGTGATATTTGAAATGATAATATTACTTGACCGCATGAGCTGCACAAGAGGACCCCTTGTGTGATTCAGTATTTTCATACGAAATTTTATCCACCAACTTTGACCTTGTCCATTTATGGTACCATTGTGACCTGTTCCATGGGAGTAAAGGAGAATGAATACCGCCAGTCAAAAAATGATTTTCAGCATAGAGTTTCATGTTGGCTCCAAATAGTATTGACAAGTATTTCAATTATACAGAGAACAATATAGGAAAACATCAAATGCAACCTGTTATAGTCACATCCTTCAGGTCTTGCCCATGTATAAGACTTCCATAACGAGGTCCCTTGTGCTCTCTTCCATACCCATATGACGGTAACGGAGACATTAATGGCCAGTATCTTTCATCCTTATATATAAGTAACATAAAGAAGTCGCCCATGTTAACTCAGTTGGTAAATAAGAGCACCAAACTGAAAAGTTAAAGATACAATACTACTCCTATGTAAGAAGTATCCTGCTGTACCTACCTATCGTTGATACAATTTTATAACAATAGCAGGTGTCAATGTAATACCTTTGTAGACTAAAAATGAACAACTGGATATCACCCATATTATGTTTGAAATCTGAGTTTACATAATCACACTCCTTTATACTTGCCTCGATCAGATACTTCAGCAATTAGCATCCACAAGAATGATGCACATAGCATCTGAAATTTCTCACCTGAACCCCGAGGATCTCAGCGCCAGAGGCAAGGAAGAGCGTCATGCGACTGGTGAGGTTGAAGGGCCCGGTGAGCCACCGTCCGGCAGGCACGGTAAGCCTCCCGCCACCCCTCTCGGCGATCGCCGCAACTGCGGCTTCGAACGCCGCCGTGTTGACCGTCCGACCGTCCCCGACCGCCCCGAACTCCCTCAGATCGTACACGGGCGGGGACGCCACCCAACGCCCCATGGACGCCGCCGGGCGCTTCGGCAGCGCCATCGGAGGCCGCGTGTAGAGCCGCACGTGGACCACGGCGGTGCCCTGCCACAGGAAGACGAGCGCGAAGCCCAGCGCCCAGACCGCGACGAGGCACGCCCTGTAAGGTGGCGCGGCCGCCGCCGATGGCCACCGCCGGGGGTGCTGAGACGGCCCTGACCCCCGCCGCGGGGACGAGCCGATCGCCGCCGCCCCGGCGGCCGAGGCGCGCGGGGAGGAGACGGCGGCGGTGTCCACCGCCATCGGGTCTGGGCCGGGCCGCGACGGGCGGGATCTACCGACCGGTTGGTGCGGCGGTCCGGGCCGGGGCGCGGGAGCCCATGGGCGGGAGTTTGGCGCGCGCCGGCGGAGGCAATGCCGGTGGGGTTCGACGTACGGGCCCCCGGCACGTTTTAAAAAGGGCGGGAGGTAACTGGAGCGGCGGCAGGCGGCAGGGCGAGCGCAGCGAAGAGTGGCAGTGACGATGAGTGCTCGACTGCTTGCTCGTGCGTCGTGCCGCGGCCGTGGAGTTGGGGCGGAACCACCAGAGAACCTCACCGGCAGTGGAATGACCGAGCTGCCCCTGACAGGGTAAGCGGCTGGCTGCTGGCGGCCGTAGGATTCACATAGGACGGTGTGAAGGGCCACAGACTGGGCCCCGGTCAGTTCCAGCTGGGCTCTGGAGCAACCGTTTGACTCGAACGAGCCTCCGTGGTTTTGCTTGGTTAGGCATCTCCAATGAAACAATCTATAGATCCCACCTTAGTTTTATAGTGAGACTTATTATGATTTGATGTTGGTTGTTACACTAGTTTTTAATATATAGAATCAATATCTATAGTACTATCAAATAAAAAATCATTTATTTTGAACAATAGAACTTGGTTCTATACTTAAAGATCTGCTGCTTCTTAAATCAACCTCACAATATATAGAATGTGATTCTTACTATTTTTCTTTTTAGAACCAACTTATTCACATCTATGGTTAGGGCATGTACAACGCGGCGCTTCAAGCCGTCTTGCAAAATAACCCTTGTTTGCTTAGGGGACGGCTTCCTCGTCGCTTGGTGCAGCGATGGCGAGCAGTCCGTCTCGATGCTAAGGCCGAGGCCGGAACGATGAGCAGCGCACCGTTGTACCACCTCGGTCTCTTCGGGTCGTCAGTTAGTCGGATCCTGCGCGGCCGGTGGGAGAGAGAGCCTGCGCGCGCCAGAAATCGCTCCCGCGCGCGCACCAGAAGTTGCTCATGCAGGTGAAATCCTTTCCCTCCTTCCCAATCGTTCCATCTTCGATGCTTGAGTCCTCACCAGCTTCCCCCACGGCCCTCGTCCCACAGATGTCGCCGCCGAGTGGGACGAGCACTGCCTCCTCACCGACGACGGGCGGGCGCAGTCGGCAGCAGCCAGGTTGAGGCGGGCGCCAGACGCGGCGACCGGGTTCAGGCGGGCGTCGGGCGCGGCGACCGGGTTCAGGCGGGCGGCGGGCGCGACGATTGGGTTCAGGCGGGCGGCGGGCGCGACGGCTGGGTTCAGGCGGACAGCAGCCGTAGCGGCTGGGTTGCGGCTAGCGTCAGGCACGGCAACGGGTTCGTCTCCGTGACGGACGCGGCGGGGAGCGATGAACGCAGCTGCCGATCTGGCGGAGATGAAGGCCATCCTATGTTGGGATATGAAGTGAATAAGCTGCAGTCTATCTGATCAAAGCTCAGATTAAGACATGACACCAGGTACTCCGTATATGCTAATGAGTTTACGATGCGACATGTAAACAAGATTCACGGGAGTGTTTTCTGGTATCACAGGGAAATAAACTGCATTATCTGGTGGCTAAGAAACTGCACACTGTTAGAAAGTGTGACTAAGCTGTTAGAGCCAGAGCATATCGTTGGATCAGGTCGTGCACTCAGAGCACATCCTCCGGAGAAAAAGTCATGGGAACATTAGTGGTGATCGCATTGTGTGGCGTCCGTGGCGTGCGTGATGTAGTGCCCTGAATATCGGATCACATGATCCCTCTGTAATTCCTAAACGTTGTACGTTGTCTATAAATATCAAATGATTCGTCAAGGATTAGTGCGGTTGCACAATTCTCGTTCCCAGGTACAGTTTTACATGATCATCAGAGTCAGGTTCCATTGCGAACTCTGATTCAGCCATGGACACCACCCCAGACTCAGCAACCTCTCGATCCACAAATTCTTCCGCCACCCAGTTCGGCCTAATCCCTACACCCTCGTTCACTCACATGATCAATATGAAGCTTAATCAAGGGAATTACCTTCTGTGGAAGGCGCAGCTGCTTCCCTACCTGAGAAGCCAGGGACTTCTCGGGTATATCGATGGGTCGATTCCTTGCCCCAATCAAACAGTGACCGTCAATCCAGAAGAAAGAGGCGGCGCTAGAAGGATTATCGTGAACCCTGAGTTCACGGTCTGGTACCACAATGATCAGATGGTACTCAGCCTGATCAACTCCTCTCTGACTGAGGAAGTACTCGGCAATGTCGTCAGTGAAACGATATCATGTGGCGTCTGGATCACATTGGAGAAGAATTATGCATCAAATTCTCGTGCCAGAATCATGCAGATAAGACTGCAACTCGCCACAATTCAGAAGAAAGACATGAAGATCAGTGACTACTTCAACAAGATGAAGAGCCTTGCTGACACTCTGGCGGCTATTGGAAAGCCACTGGATGATGAAGAGCTAATTGCCTACATGATGCGAGGTCTCGGTGGTGAGTATGATCCACTAGTTACCAGCATTACTACTCGTACTGATGCATACAGCCTCAGCGATGTCTATGCGCATATGCTCAACTTTGAGATGCGCCTCGAGCAAAACAACTCCTCCTTTCAGGTGCCAACTGCCAATCATGTCAGCAAGAATCAGTCCCGTGGAGGAGGTAGACAAGGCCGTGGACGTGGTAGAGGTGGCGACCGACAGATAGGTGGTCGTGGAACTGGTCCACGAGATGGTAACCCCTGTCAAGTGTGTGGAAAGAATGGTCATGATGCACTGAGATGCTGGTACAGATTTGATCACTCGTATCAAGCTGAAGATACTGTCAAAAGTGCAGCAGCTGTCACCAACAGTTATACAGTCGATCCAAACTGGTACGCAGATACGGCTGCAACAGATCATATCACAAACGACCTTGATCGTCTCAGTATGAAGGAACGCTACAATGGTGGAGAACAAGTACAAGTCGCCAACGGAGCAGGTTTGTCCATAACCTATGTAGGAAATTCTTTTATTACTGCTGCCTCTCGTAATATCTTGCTTAAAAATGTTTTACATGTTCCCCACATCAATTGTCATCTCTTGTCAGTTCACAAACTTGTTTCTGACAATAATGCATTTGCTGAATTCCATCCCAACTGTCTTCTTGTCAAGGATCGAGCAACGAAGGAGGTTATTCTAACAGGAAAATGTGAAGGTGGTCTTTACTCCATTCCAAATAAAAGATTAATGCAAGCCTCCTTCACCGCCAAGGTCACCAGAGAACTGTGGCATAGGAGATTAGGACATCCAGCACCATCTATTGTTCATCGAGTCTTAGAGGAAAACAGTCTAGCTGTAGCCAAGAATAATAGTCTCCCTGTCTGTGATGCTTGTCAACAGGGCAAAGTTCATCGATTTCCCTTTCATTCCTCTTCACATGTTACTTCTTGCCCTCTTGAACTTGTGCACACAGATGTCTGGGGACCAGCCCGTGTCTCTGTCAATGGCTTTAAATATTATGTTAGCTTTGTGGATGATTTCAGTAGATTCACTTGGATTTACTTTTTGAAACACAAATCAGATGTTGAATCTGTTTTCATGCAATTTTAATCTAATGTTGAACGTCTCCTTGGCAAGAAAATTTGCACTGTACAATCAGATTGGGGTGGTGAATTTAACAGGCTACACAAATACTTTCAGAGCATAGAAATTACCCATCATATTTCTTGTCCTCACACCCATCAACAGAATGGAGTAGTAGAGAGAAAACACAGGCACATTGTTGAGACTGGACTCACTTTGCTTGCCCAGTCTCAAATGCCAATTAGATTCTGGGATGAAGCATTCCATTCAGCCTGCTTCTTGATAAATAGAATGCCTGGTCGCGTGATTAATAATGATACTCCATTATATCGTCTTCTCGGCACTAAACCAGACTACAATGCTCTGAAAGTGTTTGGTTGTGCCTGCTGGCCCAACCTAAGACCATACAACTCAAGAAAACTAGAGTTTAGAACAAAACAGTGCGTTTTCATAGGATACAGTGCTAATCACAAGGGTTACAAGTGCTTAGACAGGGAAACTAGACGTGCGTACATTTCCCGAGATGTTGTCTTTGATGAACTTGTTTTCCCTTTCATGAGACAGCCTCACATCTCTGACAAACAACCACAAAATCTGAACCAACCTTCAGTCCTTCCTACTGCTACTCTGAAACCTCTGTACAGTGAGCAAAACCTCACTGAACAAAATCTGACAACAGAGAACCTTGATGGCAGTCCAGTAATAGCTGAACTTTCTGCAAGCAATGGGCAAACTAACTCTGACAGTGACCCTATGAGTCCCAATTCTCATGTACTTGCAGGACCTGAAGCTGAACAGAATGAAGAACAACAAGATAATGTTGCCAGTTCAGATGCAGAGCCAGCTCAACCTGCACATCAGATGGTCACAAGATTGAAAAACAACATTATACGGCCGAAGCAATTTACTGATGGGACAATAAGGTATGCAGCATTGAGTACTAAGTCTATTACTGAGGCGACTTCACATATTCAGGCTCTTCAGCAACCAGAGTGGAAAAATGCCATGGATCAAGAGTATGCAGCACTGCAAAAAAATCAAACTTGGACTCTTGTTCCAGCCATGAGGGGAATGAACCTCATTGATAGTAAATGGGTTTTCAAGCTGAAGAGAAAAAGCAGATGGCTCCATCGACAGGTTTAAAGCCAGGCTGGTTGCAAAAGGTTTCAAGCAGAGATATGGGATTTATTACGCTGACACTTACAGTCCGGTTGTCAAACCAACTACTGTCAGAGTTTTACTGTCCTTAGCTGTTTCTAGAGGCTGGTCACTTCATCAAATTGACATCCAAAATGCTTTTCTACATGGTGTTTTGGAAGAAGAGGTGTATATGCATCAGCCCCCAGGATATGAAAATAATCAGCTTCCCTCTCATGTGTGTAAGTTACACAAATCACTCTATGGACAGAAACAAGCACCTAGAGCTTGGCACTCGAAGTTAACCAGAAAGCTTTTTGATCTGGGTTTTACATCTTCAAAGGCAGATGCTTCATTATTTATTATGAACAGAAAGGGGCTGGCAATGTATATGTTGATATATGTGGATGACATAGTAATTGTCAGCTCATCACAGTCTGCTACAAACAAACTGATTGAGCAGCTGACCAAGGAATTTGCAGTCAAAGATCTCGGCACACTGGACTACTTCTTGGGGATTCAAGTCAAACCAGATTCAAGAGGGACTGTTTTGTCACAGAAAAGATATGCAGAAGACCTGTAAGGCAATCTCTACACCTATGACAACTGGTGAGAAGTTATCCAAGGATCAAGGTTCTGCACTGGATGACAGTGCACAATTTTGGTACAGAAGTATTGTTGGAGGTCTGCAATACTTAACCATAACCAGGCTAGATCTTTCCTTCTCTGTTAATAAGGTTTGTCAGTTTATCCAAACCCCCACAGATGTGCATTGGGCAGCAGTGAAAAGGATATTGAGGTATGTGAAAGGAACAATCAGTCAAGGACTGATGATACACAAGTCTGCAGTCTTACATCTCAGTGCATACTCAGATGCTGACTGGGCAGGATGTCCAGATGATCGACGTTCAACCAGTGGCTTTGCAGTCTTCTTTGGAAAAACTCTGGTTTTATGGAGTTCAAGAAAACAACCCACAGTTTCAAGATCATCCACTGAGTCTGAATACAAAGCTATAGCCAATGTTACGGTAGAACTTGTTTGGATTCGGTCATTGCTCAAGGAACTTGGTGTTCATCAAGCAAAACCTCCGGTCTTATGGTGTGACAACTTAGGAGCTACTTATCTCACTGCTAATCCTATGTTTCATGCTCCCACCAAACATATAGAGGTGGATTTCCATTTTGTGAGAGAACAGGTAGCTCGCAAAGCGCTGGAGGTCAAGTTCATCTCAACCAAGGATCAACTTGCAGACATCTTTACAAAGCCCTTATCAAGAATGCCAATCGGATCAATTTGCAACAATCTCAATATGGGAAACCCATGTTGTGATTGAGGGGGAATGTTAGAAAGCGTGACTAAGCCGTTAGAGCCAGAGCACATCGTTGGATCAGGTCGTGCACTCAGAGCACGTCCTCCGAAGAAAAAGTCATGGGAACGTTAGTGGCGATCGCATTGTGTGGCGTCCGTGGCGTGCGTGATATAGTGCTCTGAATATCGAATCACATGATCTCTCTATAATTACTGAACGTTGTACGTTGTCTATAAATATCAAATGATCCGTCAAGAATCAGTGCGATTGCACAATTCTCGTTCCCGGTTACAGTTTTACAATGCTATCATACAACATACGGATTCTGGATTGATTAGACGTCCATCTGCAGCCTCAAATATGTAGCCAGTTAGTATGTCACAGAACTGGAAGATTTTGTTTCGTCTACAAAATTAACGGAGAGGAAATGAACATCTATCTATCTAATTCCGACGTCCTCAAACTGTTGAGTCCATTTGTAGAGGATTTCAGTACCTCCGACTTGCTGTTCTGAGAATGGTGTAGAATGGCGTCTGTGAACTGCAATGTTTGTGAACTGATTGTGTCAAATCTTTCACTATTCTGGTTTTGTTCAGTTCACACTACGTTACTATTTGTTAGCACAGAATTTCAGTTCTAGATAGTGTGAACTGGTAGTGTGTAGAACCTGATTAGGTTTCAATCTAGCAAGCTGATTAGTTTTTAGTTTTGAGTCTAAGAACCAGATTAGTTTGTATCAGATTGGGCTGCCTCGTTCCCGTTTTTGATGAAAAAGAGAAAATGTTGAATTTTGACAGGATGGCATGTACCTGATGCAACTTCGCTGTCGATTAGTTCACTGATCTGTGGTCGAAGCATCAATTTTTTTCTCTTGCATTTCTTGTATTCCAACACTACTCTGGATGAACCTGGTACTCGACTTACTAGAACAGGTTGTTGTCCTTGAGTATTTTCTGGAGATATGTTCTGGAGAATGGCGTTTGTGAACTGGTGGCCATTTGTTTTAATTGAATTTTCATGGTACAAATGCACTGTTTTTAATCTAGGAAGCAATGTCAGTGAGCAGGATAATAATGTGATTATATATAATACTATATATGTATCTTTATTATTATAAATAAATATTATTACAATGGTATCTGATTTTTGATTGCTAAGTTTTTATGAAATAGCAACACAGAGGCATACAAAATAGCATTCGTCATTGATTCTAACCACATGCAAAGCATTAAATAGTTTAAAAACACTGAAATAAACATCCTATCCTACTGTATAATCTGTTTTTAAGGTATCTATAAGACAACACTCTGTCTCTCTACTGTACATGCCCGCGAGGTGCTGGGATGACGACGAGGGGATCGAAAGGTTCGTCCTGTCGGAAGGGTCAAGCTGATTAATCAGAGACTGTCAACCTGATTCCCCGGATCTGGAGCTGGTAACAGAGGTTTAACTATGCCTTCCTTCCGTGGCGTCTCGGTCGTCTTCCACGTTGTGGTTTTGATTATTCCTGGCACAAGGGTCCAGGGGCTCTGCCATGGATCTTCGTTTCTCTTCGTGCGTCGTAGTTTGCTTTCCATTGACGCAACACGATGGACCGGCGTCTCGCCTTCCGATGTTCCTGGTCAATCGACCGAGGAATCAGTGCACACGACTTTACAGTTATTTCTGAGCCTCACCCTCGGTACGCTACGACAGAACCCCCCCAAGAAAAGATGAGAGTTCGACTGCATTGTATGCGCCGCCAGCTATGGGCTTGTTCATTTGGTAGTAGCATAAATCATTCTTAGTCTGATGGAACTATCCGTAAGCAAACACACACAAGGAAATAATCTTGTTCAAAATGATTCCGGCCGGAGGCCGGAGAGGACGAAGCACCAGCGCCCGTAATCGTCTCTTGCTTAGGGAAGCACATGTTTGGCACGCACAGCTCATGAACAAAATTCTGCTCAGCAACCATAGTCCAAGACGATAAGTACACTTTTATCTTAGAGATCCCTTTACTTGGCCAGGTCATTGCTGCCCTGCCACTGCCATGTCCGCCGCCGTCGTTGCAATCAATCTGACGCTTCGGCGGCTTCCACGTATCCATGCCGAGCTAGCAGCATACTCTCACTTCCCAGTCCGCCGCGACCAAATCAAACCATGCTCGTAAAACGGTTTACCACGCGGTTTTTTTAAAACTGTCTGAACCGCTCCGATCTGATTTAGACGGTTCAGCGTTTTCGAATTCAAATTTTTTAAAATTTTAAATATTTAATAGATTTTAAAATAAAAAATATGTAAAAAAACTAGATAAAAAATGCAACTTCATGGTTGAATCAGTTTTTAAAAATTATTTTTTTCATATCAAAAAATTCGAGAAAAATTAGATGAAGAAATATAAAAGGTAACCTTATCCACCCACCTCCCCCTATCGGTCACAAACGTCTCCCCCTCTCTTATCCGCATCTCACTCACCGCCGTCCGCCACTCTCCCGTGCCGTCCGTCGCAACTTCGCCCGAAGCCGCTGCCGGCAAGCGGTTAGCCGGCCGGTAGCAGCGGCTAACCGCTCCCAGCTCGCGGCAAACTGAAGCCAAGCGGCTAGCCGGCCTGTTTTCACGCGCAGGCGGGGGGGGGGGGGGGGNNNNGGGGGGGGGGGGGGGGGGGGGGGGGTAGCCGAGGTAACGGCTAATCGTTTCGATGTAACAGCTAACCGTTTCGGATTAACGGCTAGCTGGTCGGTTTGCGCGGTAAATCGTCGGATCCAATCGGTTTTCGAGCATAGAGATAATTTGTATTTTTTTGTTTTCCTCAAATATTGGTGCATTTTTTTCAACTTACAGTATAGGTGTTTGTTATTTGTGGCATTGTTAACTGTAGGATGGCAGATTAGTCCGATTCGGTTTGGGAGCACGGGGAGAACGTGTATCCCGAGTTTCGTTGCAAATATTGTAAGTCTGTGAACAGAGGGGATGGTGCCACACGATTCAAAAGCAACATTTGACACATCATGGAAACAGCGTAGTTGGGTGTCTTCACGTTCCCACGGACGTGCGAGACTATTTTCACCGGGAGCTTGATAGAACCGCCGAGCGGAAGAATGACCGAGTTAAACAGACCCTCAGACAGCACCAGGTTGCAGGTGAGAGAAATGTCAATGAGAAGGACGATGAGGACATGCAGGCTGCCATGAGCTTATCTAGAGAGGAGAAGGAATTCTGACAGCGTCAGTGTTCGTATGGCGTTCAGTTCGACAGTGGTGGTGCTGGTGCTGGTTCATCGCAAGGTGCTTCTGGTTCGTCATAGGGAGGCGGTGGGTCTGAATTGTTTGGTATAATGATGAGGTCCGCGTCACAGAGGTCAGGTAAGGAATGGATTCGGATCGATATAGGTCCATAGAGTGCGAAAAGCATGCTAGCAAAGTCGGTCATTGGACGTGCATGGTCGAAGTTTTTTCATACAGAAGCCATCTTTGATAGAAAAGCCGATAGTCCATACTTTGTTAGTGCTATCAAGTTGACATAGAGATGTGATATGAGACTTTTATTTTATTGTATTACATGTTTTCTTATATGTTACTATATTTATGTCGTGTGTCATGATGTTTGTAGGTGAGGGCGTGCCTAGCCTAACTGGGAGAAAAATAGATGGCATCAAAACATATCTTAATGCTAACGAGCAAGACATCAAGAAAGAATTCGATAAATTCAAGATAGAGTGGCCGATGTACGGTGTCACGATTATGTGTGACTTTTGGACTGACCTTACATGGATGAGCTTGATAAACTTCATGATCTACTGTAATAGTGTCATGTTTTTTCACAACTCATGTGATGTTACTGGGCACAGCCAATCTGCGAACTTCATATTCAAGGTACGAGACATATATTTATTGTATGGCACTATTTGTTTTATTTGTATCAATAATATTTTGAACAATAAAACGTTCTTTTGCAGGAAATGAATAAGGTATGCATTGATGTAGGTGCAGACAATATTGTGCAGTTTATTACAGACAAGGGTTCAAATTATAAAAAGACATACAAGATGCTGATAAACAAGTATTCTTATATTGTCTGGCAACCATATGTAGCACATACAATCAACCTGATGCTAAAGGCTATTGGTGAGTTCTCAAAGCACAAAGCTATGATACAGTCGGCTCGCAAGATTTTTCATTGGTTGTATAATCATAATCAGTTGCACTCTATGATGACCAATGCTATTGGTGAGTTGGTAAGATGGAATGCAACACGTTTTGACACAAACTACATAGTATGCTTTGTCCGGGAGAAAAATTCATGACATGTATGGGTTCTGAGACATTTTTAAATAGTAGATTTGTCAATATCGAAGAGGGAAGGCATGCTCACTCTTACCTAGTAAGCATGTTATAGTGAGATTCAATGAAACATGTGGTAGATACAGTGCAACCCTACATTGAGTGAGGTACTTTTCATATATCATTTTTCTAAAAATGAATATGAAGCCCTTTATAGGAATGATGAGTGAGAGATAGAGAGGTACGTGAACATTATAAATCGTAGAATGGTGGATATTTATAATGATACCTTTGTGGATATTTTTCGTTTATAGTGCAACAATATCTAACTATTGTTATATGTGCAGCTGGATCTTTAAACCCAAGAAGTCACTATTCTTACGGGATGGGTCGAAATATGATGAACGATATTCGAGAGGCATTTACACGCATAGCATCAATCGACTTGTGTGTGCAGACCCTGCAGGAGGCGAAAATTTTTATACGAAAATAAGGTTCATTCGCCACTGAGTTGGCCAACAGGATGGCAGTTAATAAGAATACTTCTCCTGCAGCTTGGTGAAACATGTTTGGAGGTGACACACCTCATCTCCAGCAGCTTGCATTACGGATAGTCTCACAGTGTGCATCATCGAGTGGTTGTGAGTGCAACTAGAGTACATTTGCATTGATCCACACGAAGGTGCATAACAGATTATCTTATGAGAAATTACATAAGTTGGTGTATGTTAACTACAACCTTCAGATTCGTATGCGTGATGCTTCATGGATATATAACCCACCAGAAGCCGATCCATTTGATCGTCTCATAGAGCTGTCGTTGTATGATTCTTTAAATCCTATTCGAGAATGGATGAAACATGGGAGATTAAATTCTGACGCTGTTCTTGATGAAAAGGGCACCGAGAGTGACAGTCCTCTACCGAGCCGTCTTGTTACAGATGATGACGCTGGTAGACAGTTGTTGTGCTTGTCTCGTGCTGCAACAATATCTGAATGGGCGGATCAAAATGTGGGTGATACTCACATAGGCAAGAGGAAGGTTCAAAGTGCAAGACAGAAAAAAGTGCTAAAAAGATGAGGTTAAGGAGCAAAGAGAAAGGTAAGAATGTGGGCAGTAACGACTCCACAAATTCTGAAGACGTCAGACGAAGCCCACCCTACCAAGAATCAAATGATAGCAGCTCCCGGACTACATCTAGAGACCCAACAGACAGTATGGTTCCTGACTCACAGGCACCGATCACAACTCATTATTTCACAGGTAACAATTTTTTCACATCATACTATCAATTTTGACTTATTTATTTTACACTTCACTTCTTTTGCAGGTGAAACAGACTATACCAATGCTACACAGAATGAGGACCATGGTGCTGCACAGTCACCAAGGACATCGATGGAGGGAGGCAGCATTACTACGGCACGTACTATTCTGAGCCAGACAGTGATACATCATATAGCCAAGGTAATGACTACTACAATTATCCGTACGGTGATCGTAGCACAGAACCTCCCACCACATAGGTCTACTAATAGCAAAATTCAAAGTTTTATAACATGGTGTGCTCACAACAACTACTGCTTGGACGGGACAATCTTGGAATGAATTCAAAGCGAAGTTGTTAGCTACAAGAGAAATTTAACTCCTCTCAAGTGAAGAGTGCGACAACGTATATTTTGATTGGAATACAATCTAAAAGTAAAGTGTGCTTCGAAAACTATGTATGGACTTTGGATTTGTTGTGGATGAACTACATGTATGTATTGTGGATGAAGTATATTGTGAATATTGATATTAAAAGAAATTAGAATAGGTCATGCCCAATTTTTTTAGCACTTTTTCATCTCATTTCTTATTTTTCACTAATTTATTGGTTTTCAGAAAAATCAAACGGTTTACCGCAAAAAACTGTGCGGTTTTTGTCGCGGTCAGCGGTTTTCAGCAAAACCGCACGGCTAACCGCAAAAACCGTGCCGTTTACCGTTTTCAAACCGACGAAACCGTTCCAAAATTTGAAATTTGAAATTTGAACAAAAAACCGAACGGTTTTATCGATTTTTGCGGTTTTTGTCAAACTGCTCCCGAGCGGTTTTCACGGTTCAAACGGTAAGTTAAACCCTGGTCCAACCCTGACGAGTGACGAGCGATTCGTTAGTCGGTGGCTCGGTGCCCGCGTGTCTCGCGGCAAACTGGGAGTAACTGAGCCCCCCTGCGCGCTCCGGCCGCTCCGGACAGAGAGTCAAGCTTCGACGGCGCCAATTGATCACCCGCGGTGACATCTCTCGCGGCGGCAGCACAGTCACACGGGTTTGGGAGTTGTAGTCGCTGGCTGCCTGGCTTCTGTTCCGTTCGCGGGATGATGGCGAGCCACCACCACCACCACGATGCGCTGTTGGCGAAGCTGCACGCGCTGGAGCGACAGCTTGCGATGCACAAGCTCCTGCGCGCTCCACGCGGGGTCGACGTGGGCGCGGACACGGCCTTGTGGGCAACCTGCCGCGGCAGCCAGTACGAGGCTTACATGCGCCGGCGTGACGCCAGGCGCGAGGCCGCGTCGGCACCGCAGCAGCACCCCGCCGTTGGAAGTCGAAGCAAGCCGATGAGCCCGCGTTGCACGGTGAAGGCTGCTCGGGACGGGCATGAGGTAGACTTCAACACCCGGTGCGCCGTTTGTTTTCTGCTTGTACGCGTTTGCCTTTGCTTAAGCTGCCGTGTCTCAGGTGAAGAGAACTCCGGCCATGTCCGTACCCAGCACCCCAAGAAGAAGGGACAGCACCGCGGTGCCCAGGATCAAGACCGTGAGCGGCGGAGCAGCCTTACAGCGTTGCCACGCCAAGGCCGTTCCTCAAACGCGGCACGGGCACGGGTGGCGCGGCGGCGCCGGCGAGGCTGCGTTCACCGAGCATGCACGATCTTCCTTCGATCCACGTGCCCATCACACCAAGACAGCCGCAGCTGGAGTGCGGCAGCGCCCACGCGCCGCGGCACATCCGGTCCGTGACGGAGCTGCCGTTCAACACGGTGGCACTGGCGTCGCCGCAGACGCAGGCGCGAACGCTAGCGCGAAAGCGGTGGTGCAGCCCGGAGAGGCCTGCGGCGTTTGTCCCTGCCGCCAGTGCCGACTTGCACAGGGACTTCTCCAAGGGGCTCAGGAAGCCCGTGAGCACAGGGACTTCTCCAAGGGCAACGCCGACCTGGCGGTGCCTAGCACCGCCGGCAGCCGGAAGCCCGTGAGCAAGAAGGGTTGGATATGGTTCAGGATTTTAACAACAATGAATTGGATCTCAAGAGATTGAATTATGGAGTGATCACCATAGTTTCAAAGACTGAGGCGGCGAAATCTATTAAACAATTCCGTCCCATTTGTCTTTTAAATGTGGGCTTCAAGATCGTTACTAGAATGCCGAATGATAGACTTCCCCGTGGGCAGATACAGTGATTAGTAGCTCGCAAACAACTTTTATTGAAGAGAGACATATCATGGAAGGGGTTATCTTAGTTCATGAGACACTCCATGAACTAGGGAGATCTAAGAAGAGGGGGGTCATTTTGAAGTTGGACTTTGAGAAGGTGTACGATAAGGTTCACTGGGGTTTTGTAGAGGAAGTGTTGAACAAGAAGGGTTTCCTTGGGGGATGGACTGATAAAGCGATGAGTACTATTATAGGTGGGCAGGTTTGCATTAATGTGAATGGGACTAGAACCTCTTACTTCAAAACTTATCGAGGGCTGAGACAGGGGGATCCATTATCTCCACTGATGTTTAATTTGGTGGTAGATACCCTGTCGGTTATGTTGGAAAGGGCGAAGGATCAAAATCTGATCAAAGGTGTGTTAGGCCACCTGATTCCCAGAGGGCTAACCCATGCACAGTATGCAGATGATACGATTATCATGACTGAAGGGGATGATATGTCGATTCTGCACTTAAAGTTCCTGCTATACTGTTTTGAGTGGTTATTAGGCTTGAAGATTAATTATCACAAAAGCGAAGCTTATATGATAAGGATGGAAGATGAGGAGAAGCTGAGAGTGGCCAATATGTTGAACTGTAAGGTGGGTGCGCTTCTGATGAAATATCTTGAGGTTCCGGTTCACAATAGAATGTTGGGGGAACATGGGTTTGAAGGTGTGGTAGATAAAGTCAGGAACAGACTTAACCCTTGGAAAGGTAAGTTTATGTCTTCAGGAGGGAGATTAACCCTTATTAACTCTTGTCTTTCTAGCCTCCCCACCTATACCATGGGATTTTACAGATTACCTCCGAACTGTCACAAGAGAATGGGTACAATCAGGTCACAATTCTTTTGGAGAGGAGCTGCCAGAACTTTCAAGTATCATATGGTTAATTGGGAGACAGTTACCAGACCAAAGGAATTTGGAGGTTTAGGAGTCCAGGACACGAATGTTTTCAATGACTGCCTGTTGGTTAAGTGGATCTGGAAGTTCTTTAATTCCCCAGATAGTCTTTGGGTCAGATTGCTGAAAGCCAAGTATATGAGGAGAGAAGAGTTCTTTTCATCCAACACCAGGAATGCTTCCCAATTCTAGAAAGGATTACATCAAGTGAAACACCTCTTTCAATGGGGAGCTATTCACGAAGTAGAAAATAGAGAGGAAACAGATTCTGGCAAGATGTGTGGTTAGGGAACATTCCCTTACGTTTACAGTATCCTAGGCTATACAATATTTGTGAGAATAAAGAGGCCTCAGTAGGCAGTTATCTCAAGAAAAACTGGCAAATGTCCTTTAGAAGGCTTCTGGGCCTTGAGGAGGTATTAGAATGGGAGGATTTAGGTGAAAGGTTGAGGGTTGTGCATCACACTGATGCGCCTTATATTCAGTTTGTTGGGGGTTAGCTAATAATAGGAAATTCTCTACTAGTTCCTTATATCAGTTTATTATGAATGGGGGGTTTTTGAATAAGTCTATGATGTTGATTTGGTGCAGTAAGATTTCTTTGAAAGTTCGGATTTTTCTTTGGCAAGCCTTTCAAAATAAGATCCAAACTATGATGCAACTTAAAGAGAAGAACTGGAGAGGGGGCCTCCTTTGCTGTCTTTGTGGCACTTTGGAAGATGTTGACCATGTATTCTTCTGGTGCCCGATGGCTCTTTTTGTTTGGAGTTTTACTAGAGAAGCTTTGGATTGGGGGATCAGCCGAGCTCGGTTCATAATCTGGTGGAGAACTGGCTACAATCTCCACCAGGTTTAAGCCCCCAGCTGTTTTTGATTCTATTTGCAGGGCTGGTTTGGGCTCTCTAGACGATAAGGAATTATATTACCATGAAACAAATTCTTTCAGCGAAACCTGTTGAAATAATCTTTATTGCTATATCGAATTTGCAGAAATGGAAGTGGCTGTTGAAGGATAAGGAGAGAAAGGAGCTGGAGGGCATCATTCAACTGTTACTATCAAAATCCTCAAGTTTTCTTAATTTGAACTCCTGTTGTTCGGATATTATGGTGCTTTGATCTGGTATTGTTAGTGTTTTGGGGTGTTGGAAGTCTATATGATGGGGTTAATGATATGTGTGTGTGAGCGGTCGAACAGAGTTTGAGTGGTTGTTCTGTGCTGTAATCGAACTTGAATATTTCTGCTTTCTATAAAAGCAGGGTCTTCTTGACTTTTTACTACCTCTATTCTAAAATATAAGTATTTTTAAGTTTAGTCAAAGTTAAATTCTTTCAATTTTTATTTAATAATACCTAGAAAATCACACAATTTTTAATGTAAAAAAATAATTTTTATAAAAGCTTGTTTCACAATGAATGAAAACATATAATTTTTATATGATAAAATATCATTATTTATTTATTATTAATAATCAAAGTGATAAAAGTTTGACTTTGACTAATTTTAAAAATGTTTATATTTTAAAACGGAGAGAGTATATAAAAAAAAGATTGGTCCGGGAAGATGGCAGCTTGCTTGCTCCTCGACGTGCCGTTCGACCGCGCAGGGCTGGAGGGGCACCGGTTCCCCGTGACACGGACAGTTGGCATCTCCGGCTGAGCTGAGCCCCTGTGCGATACGGCGCCAGACCGTGACGCGCCATGGGAAAGCCTTGATTGCACACCCTGTTCAGGTGGTTCAGGGTTCAAACCTGGCCAGCGCAATGCTTTGATGCACAGGGAAGCAGTGGCGAATCACAGATTAAAACGGACGAAGAAGTGATAAAAACTCAGTTCATTAGTGATAATATTAGCTTCGCCGGTGCAGGGAAGTCTGGTTAAGTGGTTATTGGTGTGGGAGTCGAATCGTTTACTGTGAAATCCCTGTGCTTACGATCAGGCTTCATGAGTAACAGCATGTTTCAGCGACCAGTATCTGTTTTGTAGAGAGGATACATTTTTTGTTGGCAGTCACTGCCGCCGTATGCCGCAGCTGTCCGCTGAATGATTTAAATTCTGGCGGTGTCCTGAGTCAGCAGGACAAGAAAAGCCAGGAGATAGAATAGCTCCATCCTCGGGCCTCTTCGCAGCGATCAGCCAGATATACGTCCGTCACCGTTCTGGCAGTAGTCTCCCTGAAGTCCGCGCCACAGTTCTGCAGAGGAATGGCGATGCATGGGCAGTTCATCTCCGCCACTGAGCTTGCCGGCGACGACCATGTCGTGTTCGTCCTGATCACGGCTTATGGCCAAGGTAGATCTCAAGTAGCCTTTGGCCATCCCACATGTTATTTTTGTGTCTGCCTAATGTAGTATAAGCTCCACATTAGTACAGTACCTGACAAGCCAAAGATCAATCCATGGACGCTCCAGCGCAACAAGATATGACAGAAGAGCATGTAATTATGATTCGATACAAGGCTTGGGTAGTTAAACAGCAGCATCCGTAGGACTGAATTGGGCACAAGCTATAATGAAAAATACTTCCTCTCCTTTTGATTTGTTGATTTTAGAACAGAGATTCTAGTTTAAAAAATGAACCAACTCTCATTTCGCTGTTGGCATAACATGCCACACCAGTCACCTCCAACGGGGAGACGGCAGTGCTTACATGAATAGCGTTTGTGTTTATGAAATCGCAATTTATTTCACATATTACAGTAATGCTGCCCTCTGTACCTGAGGATCGACCGTTCTCTCCTAACAGGCGAGCATACATGCATCCTACAGGGTAAAACCGAACAGGAAGAACGTAACATCAGATACAACAACCACTACTGCTACCGGCACCACAACAGACTTGCCCAATACAGCAACTGATGGTCGCCCATGCCCGCTGTGTATAATAAGCGGACGGCAGTATTGGCTAGTAGTAGCTGATTCACCAGGCTCTAGCCTTTTGCCATCTCTGAAAGGAAGCTTTGCGCTACGGACAAGCATGACTCTCTTTGTTTCTTGTATTCACCATACCGTAGGAAGAAGTATCCGAGATAGTCAAAGTCAATTGGAGATACCTTTGCCTGCATCAATTGCAATGACAAACAATGGGAGTAATATCCCAAGTGCTCAGCTGAAAAAAGAAAAAAACATTTTTTTCCACCCAGAAAAGGGTTCTATATTGGTGAAATGGGAGCCCAATCGAGTGCTTCCCTAAAGAAAGAACATTGAACACCTGATCAGTGTATAAGTAGCAAAAGAAAGTACAATTTACCTGAATCAGGGCCCAAAGTGCCCAGTATATGTGCGATGCTAATCTGAAGGTATTTGTTTCAACATAAAGGTTTTCCAGATCTCCCAATGGCACCTTTCAGTTGACAGGAAAAAGGTAAAGAACCGTGAACACCATGAGAGCATAATGGAGTAATACTATCAGACTAAAAATGTTCTACGCTACACCCTCATAGAAAAATGTTCTAATCTATTAAGTGTCAATCATATTACATGCCCCAGATCAGATGAATGCTATGCAACTCAGGTCCAACTTAAAAGAGTTAAGTCTATAAGCACCGGCGGAGCTACGTAGAGGCCAGAGGGGGCTACAGCCCCTCCTTGCCCAAGAAACTTCTAAAGATAACTAGGAGTTTTGACTTAAAAAATGGAGAAAAGAAGTAAGAAACATCAGAAAATTTCATTGCTACTCTTTCCGTTTTTTTCATTAGCTTGCTCTGCACTTAAAGTCAGTATCATAATGTACATGTAACGCTGTCCAATACATCAGCTCTACATAGTTGTCTTCCTTGGCCCCTCCTACCATTTGTTCTTAGCTCCACCCCTGTCTATAAGGTACTACTAGTCTGATGATTCAGAACAGCAAAATGTTATACTTCCATTCCCATGGATGAACATGTGATAGCTTTCAGTTGGCTTGTGTCCACATAATTCACATACCTCACTCGGTCTCTCAGCGTGCAGATAGTTCCTGAAGAAGTGATACTGGGCATCTTTATCTGGGTACCTAAAGAAGCAACCAAATGAACATATTGATCAACATGACAAAATATGAGTTCCTTTCGAGTGTTCCAATGAAATAGACAGAACTTACAAGTCATATTCACAGTCAAATCCTGCATACTCATTAAAATGATTTGCGATATCATAACCACGGTAGCTGTACGAGCCATACTCAAAATCAATGAAATAGAGTTTATCTGTCAAAAGCAAGTGACAACATAGGCACACAATCTATCTGTTATCTTGGCAACACAAAACAGGAAAATTTTGACTAGGCAGTATGAGTTCACCTTCCAGATCATTCAGCATCAGATTTCCTGAAAGCAAGTCATTGTGTGCATAAACCACAGGTGCATGCAAGAGGTCCGCTAGATCCTACAAGAGGAATGGCATCATATTTGTATGCAGAAATAGCAATAACACAAACATTGACAGAGATATCTGATAATATATATTGTGACAGTAACGAGGAGAAACTGCTATGTATGACTTCAACAAGGATAACAGGGGACTGAACGCCCTTTGCTTAATCACAAGGTGTTACCAACATATCAGAAAAGGATAAACTACTAGAAATTTAAAATAACCCTTTGCAGCTATGCAGAATAGGGAAAAATCATTCGAAGAATAGAGATGCTAAAATGGCGACAAATTACTCTCAGGGTAATGGAAAATGAAAGAAAATAAAAAATAATATGAAGAGTTTCATCGTCAACTCTAAGATACCTTAAGTTCTTTAATTTCATCTTGTATTTCTCTAAATGAGATCGTTTCATATTTCTTATGTTTCTCATCATCTTCAAACTTCAACACTGAAGCTGCAAGAAGCATTTGAAAGCACATATGAAAAAGCAACCAGCTATTTTTTTTTCACATTTCGGATTCAAGAAACATAAAATGCAACCAGCCAAACAAAAGGAGCAACACCTTTTTTCAAAAACTTGAATATATCATTCCACAATTCTGGTTCTTTTGATCCCGGTATGTCTAGTAGATGGAACCTCTGAAGCTCTTTGGCAATCTTAACCGCTATTCTGGGTTCTTTCATGTCTGGAAAACAGTTGAGTTAATGTATATATTAAAAAAAACACATGGATTCCTTTGAACTAGAATTCAAAGTAATGATAAAAATAATGAAAGAAACACTGACAAATAGATATATAATTTCAATAAGCAGACAAACATACCGCACAACTGAATTATGCAAAACAAAAATATGCCAACCTGAAGGTGACAGCGTCCGAGCGGCGATAAATGACTGAACCACTCCATTCTCAAATATTCCAAGTAATCGAGCCCCAAACCCTGCAGCTGAGAGATATGGTATGGCCTAACCATGATGGTAATAGATATGTGAATTAGGAAACGTTCTACAACTGGAAAATGAGATGTAGGTTTGTGGTTATAATATACAATTTGTACAGTCAACGATTTGCTAGTAAAATTCTTGTTTCGAATTTTGCAAAGGGTGAAATCATCCTTTAAACTACAGCTTGGTATGTCAGATCAGTAGAATAGTGGTGACGGCAGATAACATGGGCCTATGCCTGGCAAATAAAGTAGGACAATAGACAAGCAGATTCACATAAATGTGTGAAGTATATCCTACTTCTAAATGGACTATCAAATATTATTAAACTGAAGATGCACCACACAAGAAAAAGAATCGATGCTAAGTAAGGCAAGATGATGGCAATACAACATGATAGTACCAATAAAATTTTATTCCATTCAGATGGTTACCTGCAGTTCCCTCTTCCGATCAATCACCAGGTCTGTATTTGGGCCATACAACCGAACAGTTACAGAAGACTCATCGCCATTGCCTTCTTTGACAGAAACCTTTAGCACTGCAAGTAATAACTGATAAACATCAATGAAGATAAATTAAAGGCCGCTTTGACTGTAACTACATCAGTTAACATGAATAATGCCAATAGGTCAACTATTTGCAGCTGGAGCAAATTAGATTACTAATTTCAGTCTCAGGTGCACTGAAACATGATGAAGCAAATCCAGATGCTATGGTGAAACAAGGATTCTTCAACCTTTTTTATTTCACAAGGTTGTGAAAGGTGATGGAAAGTAGTCATGCTTTTCCTTTACGTCTGAAACTAGAAGTAACAAGTAGCAGGAAGCAGCGAAAAAATAGGTTACAGTGTAACGACAACAGCTATAACCTGGTGGCAACAATGCGTGGCAATTCAGACAGCTGACTTGAAGGCCTCAGATTATCTCTACTACAGCATGGGGCCGGATCAAAAGGGAGAGGAATCAGGAGACAGCGCTGCGATCCAGGAACCGCCGTGTCCCAGGGAGCAGGAACTCACATAGATTCGTGATGCCACCAGACACCGTCTCGATGGAGAAGCACGAGCTGTCCAGCGATGACCACCCTTTCAGCAATTCCTTGCACAGGCCTCTGCAAAAAAGCATCACCAACCCACTCCCAGATCAGAGAAACCCAAAAAGCTGAGAAGCACCGAACCACCTCTCGCTCTCTCCTGAACATTTCCGCAAACACCACGAGCTCGCGATCGCGCCACTAATTCCTTCGCACTCGCAGTCGCTCCAACAGGACCATAGTCACCACACCGCCCCCAACCAAACCAACTAGAAGAGAGAATCAAAAGAGAAGCAGAGATGGCAGAGCAGAGAGGGAAGGGCACTTGCATGATGTGAGGCGTCATCTCCGGGAGCGGCAGAGAGATGTCGACGGAGGCCGCCGACATGGGCACTTCCGCCGGCGCCGCGGCCACCAGCGCCGCGGTGGTCCCTTTCTCCTCCGGACCGCTCCCAACTCCGGGGACCACGGCCCTGCCGCTGTAAGTCCGCCCCTCCGATCCCATGCTGCCGCTCGCTCGCGCGCCCTTCGCCCTCCCTCGGGGTCTGCGACTGCGATCCGCTCTGCGCCTCGCCTGCGCGCGCGAGGAATGTCGTTTGGTCGTTGGGGCGAGGCGTGACGGCACGAGCCCGGACCCTATTCGATTCCTTCAGAGGGTGACAGAGAGACGCGGCGTCCGAGCCGCGAAGCGTCCACTCGCCTCGCGCCGCGTGGTGGGATTCGGCAGGGACGGCCACGCTGGCCCACGTGATCGCGTGCTCCCCCGTCCGATCGCCTGCGCGTGGCGTGCGGGGTTGCTCGCTCCCGCGCTGCCGCCCGCGCCGGAGGAGGACGACCGGAGAGCGACCGGACCTCGCGGGGACGAACGGCTGAGATTCGGCAGACCCACACGTGGCCATATCTGGAGTCACCTCGACGTGTCTGGGTCTGGTGGTCGCTGTCTCGTTTTTTGGATGATGTGCGCCTCTCGTTATAGGAGATCTTTTGGATGGAACGTACGTGCAGTGTGCCCATCGGCGGCATCGCTCGCGGCGCTCGTTCCAGTGTGGAAGTGGAATCGCGACCAACCATAAGCACGGGCCACAAGCCCACAGTCCACAACTGAGATCTTTGCCACGCTCGCGGGCGCGGGCTTGATGTGGCACTCCGCATGCAATTCGATCGTCCGCCGCCGGGAATCGCATCCGGCCCAGCTCTCTCAACTTGCTACTAGTACTAGGAAGCCACAGGAGCCACGAGGCAGATTGGGCCCCGGAGATCCAACCCAAGCCCGTCACAAGCTGAGAACATAATTTTTTTTATGTTTAATTTGATAGTGCTAATTTTGTAAAAATTAAAATATATTATTCGAGCTCACGTGTTATTCATTTGCAGTGTCTTATTTGTCATTGACATATCAATAACATATTTTAAAATTTGTAAAATTGTAATAGCATATATCAAATTAGCATTTGATCTACGACAACATATTGGCAACCGCAACTGTCTGTTTATTTTTATCTACTAGTCTTGAACTGACAATAAGATGCCCCAACAATCTCAAGTACTCCTACGTACTTAACCGGAAAAATCCAAATCAAGTAGTACTAAACCAGAAGCGAACTGGCAAAACGCTCAGGCCTGAGCAGGTAAAAAGAACTGCAACAATTCCCGGCAGTTCACCGGTGCCTTCGTGCGCGCGCGTCACACCTATATGTTCGCTTCCCACCCAAACCGATCCTCCATTCCTCCTCATCGCATCGTCACCAACAACCGCCGAGAAGGCTCCCGGCCACCATCAGAGCGCGGGGAATGGAGCTCCTCGACACGGTGCCCGCGCACGCCATCGCGCTTCGCCTCCACTCCCTCCGCCCTGTGGCCGCCGCGACAGGCTCGCTCTGCGTCTGGCTCGTGGCCGCGCTCGCCGCGGCCATCGGCCTCTGGCGCATACGCGCGGTCGGCGTGTTCAAGACCGGCGCCTGCGTCCGCAGTGGTAGTGCCCTCGTCGACGATAGGAAGGCGCAGGACATGGAGCCTCTGCCGTCGCCTGCCTTGGCCGAGCCAGCAGACCCGGCGTCCCCAAGCTACGAGCTGTGCACGCCGTCCAAGGTCCGCTTCACGGCCTACTACGGAGTCTCGGGAAGCGAAGATGGAGTGGTGGACGGCGTCAAGAATTGCGCGAACGCGGATGACGACGGCGCCATGGGAGCAGAGCCAGATGGCCTTGAGGT
>BCLF01000018.1:2017620-2029431 GCA_001602275.1 Zoysia japonica
GGGGGGGGGGGGGGGGGGGGGGGGGATCTGGGGTGGTACCGCCACCTCGACATGGCCGTGCTCGACGGCAGCGTCGTAAGGCTGTGGGACGGCGAGCTGACGGCATCATCTTGGGGGCCGAAGAGGAGGGCCGGACTGGAATTTCAGCTGTCACTGTAGAGATTGAGTGGTTATTGTCATGTATAGTGTGATGTAGGAGAACTGGATGCTGTTAGTAGGGAATTGAGAGCATCAGCAGTCGATTGCCTCGCGAGCTAATCCCACACACAGCGATGATGGCCTCGGCGGTCGACAGTCGAGGATCCCAATCTGTTAGGACTTAGGAGGGGTTATATGATAATTCAATTTCACCCTTTGGAGTTGTAAGTTATGGCTGAGGGCAAATGTCTCTCATGTAAAAAGTGTGCTAATGGGAGGACATAGATGAAAACAGCCAACCCATTCTTGCATCCATGAAATTGGTGAAATTGAGCCAAGGCTTCTTTTTGGATTTAGTATATTAATGTTTGGCATGATGATGTTAAGGCCCTGTACATTAGGAGAGCTTCTCCACCCAAAATGGCTTCGGCTCATATGGAGTCTTTGGCAATTGGCACTATAGTCAAAACGACTCATGGAAGCTGTTCTCGAAATGAATTAGAAATACTCAAATGATGTTATCCAGTTGTTTGTGCAATCGTGTAATCCTATTTAAGGAGGATTAGAATAAAGGAGTCAATAAAACACCACAAATACTTGGAATAAAACATGGTTAGGATAATACGCTTAGGTCAGCTGAGAAAAATACAGGGTCTTGTCGACATCACTGGGTGTAAACGTTCTTTATGTTTTTCTTTTCAAAAGATGGATACTGATTGAGGGACACAATACGACTTGATGGAATAGTATACTCCAGTAGACAATTAAGGTGATGGGTCCAAGCCGGCTTGTTTGTTAAGAGCATACCAATTAATAGAGTTGCTAAACAATTGTGACGTCTATCCTAACTGAACATTCATCGAATTTATATAGTGAACCGCCTTGGAGGTTCATAGTGGCAGCTGGCAGGCAGCAGCATGATGCTTCCTGTTTTTCTATGTTCATTCAGTATACCTTAAAGCAATATAACGATGGCTAGATGACAACACAAAATCCGGTACTGGTAAACAGTCCTGGATTTATTAGGATCTTTCGGGAGCGAAATGCGGCCATGCGGGCATTTGGATCAGCACCATTGTTCTCACAAAAGCTTCCACGAAGATTAGATGAAGTGGTAAAGGAATTGTCAGATGCTTTCAATTATGTAGAAGAATTACTTACCGGAAAGTTATTTAAATACTCTGTGATATGAACAAGCGTCGATTGTAAACTGGGATAGCCGGGGACGGCAATTGTTTCAAGCCGTTCATGTTGGCACTGCTAGAGCAAAACTACCGCCAAATACAAGGGGTCATGAATTTTGTGGTGGTAGTGGTGGACAAAACAACAACGACGACATAGCGTCTTTGCTATGGATCTGAAAAGATCCACAATATTTATGGTAGTCATAGCAGTCGCCGGGATTCGCTAAGGTAGATCATCTCCTAGAGGTAAAACTTCGAATCAATTTGAAACCGTCAAATTTTGGAAAAAAAAATAGTACATACGATGTCTCCGGCAAAAAAAATTTTATGGTGCAATTTCTTTGTTGATGATGACGTTTATTTTCAAAATAGTCACTTATCTAATATATAATAGATGCAACTTTTCATAACTTATTGATTCCTTTCCAACTTAACTATTATAATAATTATTAATTATTTTAGTGCTTTTACCTCCTAAGAGATAAAATAATTATTTCTTCCTCAAGATCTATGTAAAAAAACGGCTCACGTTCATTTGAGACTACTGTAGAATTGCCTTGAATCATGATTAATCGATGGCGACGGGCTTTTGTAGCCTTGTGCAATCACATTCACGTGAATGAAAGATTATTAATTATCTACGGAGGTTGAGAGTATGTACTGCTGTGTCTAACCCAGGTTTATTCCGTTGGAGATACCTACAGGCATCTTTGAGAAAATCACACGAGCTCACATCTGCATTGGAAGAATGGACTCGGTGATTCAGCGCAGGGTATCAGTCTGTTGCCGTGGCTTTCTTTGTCAAGCTGTGACAAGCTCTAATTCGACCACAAGTTTGGCATAGAAAACTTTGTTTTTGGAACTTGTTGAAATGATTAGGATTTTTCATGAACTGAATTACTGGAATTTGGAGTCGTTGAATGTCAATCGAACCTTTTTCAAATTTTATGGCATGGAAGTCACGGGGAAAAGCACTCTCAATTCATTAAAAGAGGAGAAATGAGCACATACATTGACTCGACTAGGAATCGAACGCACGCCGGCATCTAAACTAGCTGAGCTATTGCTCAGTTCTCATATCAATCGAACCTAAATGGACTGACTTTATTACTTATCGAAAACCGAATGACTCTTCCGTGTGGTGGCTTCGAAGTCCAATCAAGACAACTCGAGCTATGGCCTCCCATCCTCCCATAATAAGTGACTTTAATAAGTAACGTTTTTTATTTTTTAAAATCGATGTTTGACCATTTCATTTTATTTAAAAAATTTACAAAAATAAAAAAATAAACAAGACATGGTTAAAGTTTTACGAATAACGAATCATTTCGCAATAAAATAAATAATATTTTCGCAAAATTTTTAAATAAGACAAATAGTCAAAAGTAGATGTTTAAAAATTAAAAAAAACTTATTTTTCGGACGGAGTATACTCAGCCGGAGCAGGAGAAGGAGCAGGGCAGGCAGCCCACTGCTGCACGTATTTGATTCTCCGTTTTATTCAAAATTGTAAAAAATTATTTATTTTGCTGTGATTTATTTTATCATAAAAAATACTTTAAACATGATATGTTTATTTTTATATTTCTAAATTTTTTTAATAAGACGTGATCGAATATATTGTCTAAAAATCAGAAGTGTTAATAATTTAGAGACGAAGTTAGTAATAATTAGGGCAATACGGTAATGCAGTTTATGACGAGGCCACTTTCTTGCTTTGATTTGATCATGGCCACCCCATGAGAATCGAGAAGCCTCAAGCTACGGCTCGGGTGTCTAATTTAGAGAGCAGATTTCTTGACCACCGCGGGGACTTCCTTGGTCTGCAGCAGCATGGCATCATTGGCCGGTACACGCAGCAGCTTAGCCATCTCCTTCACCATCCTGTCCATGGCGAGGCTGGGCAGACACAAGGGCACTGCGACGCCATGCTCTCCCTTTTCATTCTTGAGAGGAAAGAGGAAGCTGGAGATCCAAGGCAACATGGGGGCTGCGGTAGGTTCTGCCGGCCCACCGTAAGTCGGCTTGCCCCACCCGAAGTCGAGATCTCCGAACTTGGCCCTCGCCGTGTCTGACACCGCGTACATGCAAGTCGTGGTCGATGGCATGCAACCCGTTCCCCTTTGTAGCACCGTGATGTCGGCCATCGACCGCATGTACTCCATATCCACCTCGTCCTTGGCCTTCTTTATCAGCTCCACAGCGTAGCTCAGTGGATTTACGCAGAGCGCGTGCGCCGTGGATATAGCAACCGGTGTCGCGAACGCGTTCCCGTAGTAGCCGGTGGGGATGCCGACACCGTCGGTTCCCTTGAGGCCACGGGCGTCGACGGGAAAGGATATTCTCATTTGCTGGTTAGGGTCCGGTGAAAGTGCTACAGTTCGGCACTTCCAAAGGCACCCGACCACGGTGTCAAACCTTGTGGCGTTCTTCTGGAGGTGCGGAGCAAGTTGGGCCCGTAGCGCGGCCGCCTCTTTGTGCCCGAAGAAGAACGTGTGCCACACCATTTGATCGAGCGGCATGGTGATGCTCTTGGCGTCTGGTACATTGTTGTCGAACTCACGGTGAGGGAAACAAGGTCGTGGTGGATTGCGCGCCTCTAGCACCTCCCGTTGCCAAACAGGCCGTATCGTCGGCGCCAGCGCGCCCCGCGCGAGCTCCGCCACCGCGCCTAGGAACTGCGTCAGTCCCTGCCCGTCTGCCATGGTGTGGTTCATACGCACCGCCAACGCGAAGCCTCCGCATGCCAGCCGTGTAACCTGATATAGATGGAGTATATTTTTTAAGGTGAGACCGGTGTGTGTTTTTGTTTTCATATTATATAAAAAATCTGGAATATATTTTTGAAGAAAATTTCTAGAATACTCCACATGGCAATCACATATAAAAAAAAAGACATACTATGCCAACGATGTACTCCTACCTGAAATAATAGGAGGGGGGAATTTAGGATGGCGGAAGAACGAGGGACGTCGGAGATGAGCTCCTCGATGCAGGGGAACGGCGGTTGCGGGGCATCACCGAACAGCTCAAGGTGGATGTCGGTGTCCGCTTCGACGAACAGCACGCCCTGACCAGCGCAATCCACGGCGAGCTTGCGCCCTCCTAGTTCTTTGAGGCGCCCTGCCCACGGGTAGTAGTACACAAGAGCCTTTGCGATGGCGTCCCGGATGACCACCACAGGATCCACCCCGCTCATGGACTCCTTCCTGCGGTAGAAATGGATGGCGGAGATGTGAGCCCGCAGCCTATCATGGTCGTCGATGTCTGACAGCCGCTTCAGCTCGTGAGCCGTCGGGGCCGCCGGAGCTACGAGCACCGCCGGGCGCCTGCGCACCGTGAACTTCAACAATGCCGTCGCACCAGCCATTGGAGCTACGTAGCAGGGACTAATATTGGGCAATGCCAATACGGAGAGTATGACACGATGTCTTGTGGAGAGTGGATTGGCAGCTTAAGCTACATTTATTGCTGCAAGGGAGATGAGATGATGGCAGTTGAGTTTCGTGATTGAGCATCCAGAGATTTGATTATAATCCAGTGGTGGATAGTTTAGTCATGTGTACAATTTAAAAATCTTGTGGGGGTATGTAATACTAGTAAGCCACTGGATAGTTTATTCATGTGCACAATTTAAAAATCTTGTGGGGGTATGTAATACTAGTAAGCCACTGGGTAGTTTAGTCATGTGCACAATTTAAAAATCTTGTGGGGGTATGTAATACTAGTAAGCTCTTATCATATCCTGTCCTGCGACGTAGTCCCAAGGATACCGACAAGGAAGAACTTTGCTGCTCCCATCAGTAATGTACCAGCATCTCTTGCCGGCCACCGTAATTGGCAAATCAAACTGATAGTAACTCTTCACCTAAACGTAATGACACAACGTCTCCAGACAGAAAGAAAACCTTTGAATAAAAGATTTGCTACTCGCTTTTAGATGAGCTTATACAACCTGTGTAGGAAAGGAGTTGGTCAAGTCAGAAAGCGGCTATAGCCTATAAACAGCACTCAGAGTATATACTAACAAGGAACCACTAAAATCAACTCGTTCCTACATTTTTTTGTTTGAGAATCAAGTTCCTACATTGACAACCAAGCTTATGCCATTATGCCCAATTGTCCACATCCACAACTGGGATACTGTCAGCGATAACAACATTCATACTAACAAGACCAACATTCATATTGCGGATGTCAAAATCACAAACTCCGACCATAGGGCATAATTTAGAAAGACGAAAGGGAGGGCTCAGAAGTGCTTCACTTTTGTTGGTGTTAGTGTGTTCTGTTTTATCTCTCGCTTTTGTCGAGAGTGGGTGATGTTGTTCTCTTCCCCTCCCCCTGCTTCTACTCATGTATCTGCCGTGTAACCTGGCTTGTATTGATTGGACGGGCTTCGTCCCGACTCCTTTAATTAATAAATTCAGGTGGGGAGTCTTTCCTCGCCCCCTCCCCCCCTCTAGATGTATAGCTGAGAAGATTCTCAAAGTACTGGAGAACTGGAAGTGGAGTTGGACACAGAATGTTGGTGCAGATCTATACTTTTCTGAGCATGTATGGCCCATATGTGAAGGCCCATTAATTTGCAAAATGGACAACAGAAGAGAATCACCGATCTCACGCATCCTGGTTGATGTGAGGCCAACCATTACATGCCTTCAGGAGACAAAGCTCCATCATGTCAGCCCTCTTCTAGCGCCTCAGTTCTTGGGAAATTCTCTGTCGAGTTTCTCTTTTCAACCGGCTGATGGTACGAGAGGAGGATTCTTGATTGCCTGGGATCCTTCTGCTGTCACTGCTGATCAGGCCATCATCTCAGATCACGCTGTCACTCTGATGATCAAACCTCGGTCCATAGCCACATCCTTTGCTCTGACAGCTGTTTATGGACCGAGTGAGGATGGCCTCAAACCTGCTTTCATAGAGGAGCTGATTGCTATCAAACCAGCAAGCCCCACGCCATGGCTGTGCGTTGGGGATTTCAACCTCATATACCAAGCAGCGGATAAGAACAATCTGAACCTCAACAGACGGTTGATGGGGAGTTTTCGTAGAACCTTGGACACATGTGAACTTTTTGAGTTTGCCTTGCAGAACCGTAAATATACATGGAGCAATGAGAGGGAAAATCCAACACTAGTACGTTTGGACCGGGCATTTTGCAATAAGGAGTGGGATTTACTTTACACTAGTTATGGACTGCATGCTTTGTCCTCATCAATGTCTGACCATTGTCCCTTATTCCTGTGCCCTCAGCATCGGCCGGTTCAACCAGCTTCCTTAAAGTTCGAGGCTTTCTGGGTGAAAGTTCGTGGTTTTCAGGAGGTGGTCCAGTCGACATGGCATCAAGATGTACCGGGCATTTCACCTTTAAACATTCTTTAACACAACTTTCAGCGTACTGCTAAAGCTCTAAAAAGTTGGAGCAAGAGTTTGTTAAGTGATGCTCGTATGATGCTGCATATCGCTAATGAAGTTGTTCACCGCTTAGAGATTGCTCAAGAAAGCAGGCAACTGTCGGAAGATGAGCATGAGTTGAAAAGGGATCTGAAGGCAAGAATCTTAGGACTTGCTGCTATTGAAAGATCGCGTAGGCGTCAGTGTTTCATGATCACATGGCTGAAGGAAGGGGATGCTTGTACCAACTTTTTTCATCTCAAAGCCAATGCCCAGAGACGAAAATATCCCCTTCCTCAAATGAGCTGACTCTTCACTTGTCTGGTCTTATGCTGAAAAACAGGAAGTGATCACTGATTATTTTCAGTCGGTATTGGGGACAAAACAAAGGAGAAGCAGAGGGTTTAACTGGGAGCAACTTGAGCTACAGCAGCTGCAACATTCTGGCTTGGATTTACCATTCACAGAACAGGAAATCTGGAACGCAATTCGCCTCACTCCCCCTGAAAAGGCGCCAGGTCCAGACGGTTTCAATGGTATTTTCTACAGGGCCTACTGGCACATCATCAAGAATGATATTTTGGCAGGGTTTCAATGCCTCTACCATCTGAATGCAGGGCCTTTGCCCAAGTTGAATGGTGCCACCTTAGTGTTGCTGCCGAAGAAGGATCTAGTAGAAACTCCTGCAGACTTCGGCCGATCAGTCTAATACATTCCTTTGCAAAATTGTTCACCAAAATGCTTGCCCTGCGCCTCTCCTCACAGATGGACAGTTTGATCTCCAACTCACAGAGTGCTTTCATTATAAAGCGGTGTATTCAAGACAATTTCCTCTATTTTTGAAATTTGGCCCGGGCTTATCACCGCAACCGTACGCCGGCTCTTCTATCGAAACTTGACATCTCCAAAGCATTCGACTCTGTGTCATGAGAATACTTATTGGACATGCTATGCAGTAGAGGTTTTCCAGCACGTTGGAGAAACTGGATTTCACTTCTCCTCAACACAGCTTCTACTTCAGTTCTGCTAAACGGTGCAGTTGGACCGGCAATCAACCATGAAAGAGGTTTGCGCCAAGGTGACCCTCTGTCACCGTATCTCTTTCTCCTGGCCATCGACACGCTACAGGGAGTTTTTCAGCAGGCGACAGAGGCGGGTCTCCTCACACTGCTGCGTGGCCGTAATGCCCGCCTCCGTCTATCCTTATACGCTGATGATGCGGTCCTCTTCCTCAATCCTACTTAGGAATGATGTTGACAGTGCCATGGCCATTTTGAAGGCGTTTGGAGATGCTACAGGACTGAGGATCAATGAAGCAAAGAGCTTGGTTGCTCCTATTCGTTGCACGGGCATTAACCTGGACGATGTCTTACATAATTTTCAAGGGCAGAAGGCGTCGTTCCCCCTCACATACTTGGGGCTGCCTTTGACTCTAGGGCGTCTTAGAATGGTACATCTCCAACTGATGCAGAACCGGGCAATGTCAAAATTATCAGGATGGCATGGCAAAATGATCAGCCTAGGTGGCCGTCGGGTGCTTGTGAGATCAATCCTCAGTTCTCTCCCCACCTATCTGTTGACGGCGTTGCAGCCCCCCAAGAAGTTCCTCAAAGATTTTTGACAAAATTCATCGCCGTTTCCTCTGTGCTGGCACTCAACAACTGCAAGGTGGCAAATGTAAAGATTAGCTGGGCAAGAGTCTGCCGTCCGTTGCAATGCGGTGGACTTGGCATTTTGGACCTTGAGCGTTTTGGGCTTGCTCTACGCCTTCGTTGGCTCTGGTTTCAGTGGACGGCGCCTCACAAACCATGGAATGGAATGCTGTTACCGCCTACCGGTCGACTCCACCGATGAGGCTCTGTTCGCAGCGGCGACAGTGGTAACAGTTCATAACGGCAAGCGGGCAAGGTTCTGGAAGTCCAGTTGGTTGAATCACCGGTCACCTGCTTCTATATTCCCGGCTCTCTTTTGTCACAGCAGAAGGAAGCACCGGACGGTGGCAGATGCTTTAGCAGAAGATCGTTGGATTCGTGACATAAGTCACAACCTCACTGTCCCGCTTATTGAAGAATTCGTGCAGCTCTGGACTCTGGTTGACGGCCTGAACCTGGCCTTGTCTGTGCCTGGAGAGGACACAATCTCATGGACACGCACTGCTTCGGGTGAGTACACCGCGAAATCTGCTTATGAACTTCAGTTTTGTGGTGGCACCTCCTCCTTCTTTTGTGATCGAGTCTGAAACATCTGGGCACCTTCTCGATGCAAATTCTTTATGTGGCTTTTGCTTCAAAATCGTGTCTGGACGGCGGATCAATTGCAACTCCGGGAGTGGCCAAAGTGCTATTTCTGTCAGTTGTGTCACCGCAACTTGGAGACAGTCCAGCATCTTCTGTTCGAGTGCCCGTTCTCCAAACAAATCTGGGCAGCCTTGGCGTTTTGGTTGCAGGAGCCAAGACTCAATCCGGAGAATTGGTCGCAGTAGAAGGAGCTCATTCTTGGTTCCTGATGCTTACTGATCAGTGGCCGCGCGCCACCCTCAAAGGCACCTGTTCCCTGCTCACTCTGACGATCTGGCTCATTTGGAGAGAGCGCAATGCCCGGGTCTTCGATGATAAGTTGCAACCAGTGTCACGCTTGGTAGCTGCGATCAAGGATGAAGTTGGACTTTGGGTTGCAGCGGGAGCAAAGCAGTTGGCTAAGGTTGTTTACAGAGCTAGCAAGTAGTAAGCGTAGTGTTTTTCCTCCGGTCTCTGCTGCCAGTTTGTAAATATTTGCATCCTGTACATTGACTTTCATCTCCTTATAATATAATGCCAGAATTTTTCGGGTCTTTCGAAAAAAAGGAGTTGCTAGGGATATATGCCAGATAGCATTTTCAGTTAGTAATAGCTCTCCTATCACTTCCTTGAGTACGTGAGACACATAAGTTGTGCACTATTCAGCAAAAGCATAGTAATTGGAACTTACTTTAAGGACCAAAACATCAACTGCTAATGTTTTTCATTATCTCGATATCTCATATAACAATAGCAGCATCTATATTTAGCAAACGTTGCTGTTTTCGAACAATTCAAGTTTTGCATACTACGGCGTCCGCCGGCCTTTGTGTCGCCACCAGATCTTTCCTCCAGGTCCAGTGCCGATCGATCTCTGCTCCTCTTCTCTGTCAAAAATGTCTCTGTTTGAGATTATGGAGCAGCAAAAAACTTATTCAAGCATGGCAGGCTTCGTTTTGCTAGCCCTCGGGGGAAAAAAAAAACGGTTCAAGCTAATCGGGCCGTCTCGTTCCTTAAAAAAAAAATCGGGCCGTCTTGCGACCCATACGACTCCAATTCTGTCGGCCTTCCTCAGTTCCTCTGCACTCCATCAACCGAGGCCCGCCGGCGTCCACATTGGGCCTCTTGGTGACGGAGATCTGCAAGACGCGCATAGTAAAGTTTTGTACTCCGAAGTTTGTCGTTGCTGCAGCTACGACTCCTATTACTACACACCAAAGACCTGTCGAAGTCACTGCCACATAGTACTATCAAGCACTCGATCCTTTCTCGCCTTCAGACAAACTTCCAACTGATTTTGCGTCGAGGAATGCGATAGACTGATAAGATATTTCTGGGACAGGGGGCACGATAACAGTGAAAGATAACATATACTCCATATTGATATAAGTGCGTTACAGTATTGTTTATCGAGAAGACTCGGCCACGCATTATTGGGGAGTACTTTTTACACGGCAGCAGCACCATGCTTAAAGCGTCTCTTATGCAAAAGCAGGGGACTAGGGAGGCTGGACCCAGCACACACAATACGTTACCACACTTGTCAACCATAGGTAAGAGTACGACTCTGTAACATCGATCTCTCAAGGCTCGTCAGGTTTAAGGCTTCGACGGCATCGACACGGGCGACACGGACGAGCTAGTAGTAGCGGCAAAGATTTACAGCGAAATTACACACGAGAACATATACTGACACAACCCTCGGCTGCTCTGAGGACCGAGGAGGACGGTCCTGCTCCGTTCTTCAGTTTACTTGCGATTGGTTTTTCGTTGTGCAGTTACAGCCCGCAACAACGACCAGGCTGGCTGCTTCTCACAGGTCCAGCGAGCTGATCACAACCCTGTCGTGCAAAGTCACGGTGTCAAAACAATAAGCATGTTGGGTACTGCTAGATATGCATCTGAAGCTACTAGCAGTAGCGCCTACTGGTAAGTGTGGTCACTGTTTGGATGCAAAGCACGAACCAGTCGTAGACGGTGGGACTCCTCGGCGTGCCGGGGGCCTCGGCGCCGTCGGCCACGGCCATCCTGCCTTTCCGGCGGAACTTCTTCCAGCCCTCTCCCTTAGGCGTTGTGGCTGTTGCAACATGACAACATAAGGAAACATCAGGCACGGCGCTCATGCATGGATTAGAACTAGGTTTGCAGAAATCACGAACGAGACACCGTGCCAGCAGATGAAACACCAAAAAACCAACGCCGAAAAGGAGATGCCGCGACTTGAAAAAAACGAAAACGGTCAAGGGTCGCCACCTGCGCCGAAGGGGGAGTCCGGGCCGGCGCTGGCCGGGGAGGACGGCGTGGAGCTGGACTCGCTGCGCGGCGACGTCACGGTCAGCGCCGGGGGGCGCAGCATGGTCATGCTCCGCGTAACCGCAGGCACGCCGCCGCCGGGCCCCTCCGCCGTGGCCGACGCGGCAGCCGTGGAGGCAGAGGATGAGGACGGGGAGAAGGCGTCGTACTTGCGAAGCTTGCCGAGGCCGGAGTCCGGCCGCGGCCCGGCCACCGTGTCGTCCCACAGCTGGTCCAGGAGACCCATGCACCGGTGCACGTTTATGCCCTGCGCGTTCTACACTTGTTCCGTTGTTCGACCGTGTGTTTAGCTGGGAGTTCAGAGAGAGCCTCTTGCTCTGTTCTTGCTGTTTGCTGTTTGATGTTCTTCCCTTTGGGTTTGCTTTCCTTTCTTCTTGGAGGAACAAGAGGGGAGGGGAGTTTTATAGAGGAGTTTTGGGAGTGGAGAGAGAGAGAGAGAGCGGTTACGCGAGATATTTAAGGAGGGGGGGGGGGTGTGGGGGGGCTGCATGTGTGACTTT
>BCLF01000018.1:2032209-2065336 GCA_001602275.1 Zoysia japonica
GTCCGCGCGTGCACCGACGCGGCCACGCGCGCCGTCAGCGCGGGCGAGTGTTTTTTTCGGCTGCTGCCGCCAAAGCTCCTGACGGAGGCGGCTGGAACCGAGAAAGAGGGAAAAATGAGTTAGGGTTAGGGTTGGAGACAACCCCAATTCTTTTATACCCTCCGAAAAAAGAGCGCATTCGTCAGATCTAGATCCAACGGTCCAGATCACGCGATGGTTAAATGGGCCAGATTTGGCCCATGAGAGAGTGCGAATTTTCGGCCCAAGCCCAGGTTGGCTTGCATGAATTGCAACTGGCCAATGGGCCAGGCCGAATTTCAATTTCGGCCCAAAAGAAAAGTTTTTCCATTTCTTTTTCAGAGGCATTTTTAATTGATTGATTAGATAATTTTTTTTACCTAATTAAATCTGTTAAAATTTGAACCAACGGGATAATTTTGACAGAACAGAAAAATAAAGTAAATGCTTCTGAAAATTAAAGAAATCTGTTTTCCGCTGCGTACTTAAAGAAATTATTTTCATTATTAAATTCGAACCAACGGGAGAATTTAATTTTGAAAAAATAGCAATAAATTTCAGATAATTATGATATTGTTATTTTCTGACCAACGTTGATAATAACAGTATTATAATTTTTGTAATTGATATTTTATGCATTATTTCTATTTCTGCCCAACGGTGACATAGTTTAATGTATAATATAAAATTGTGTGTCATATTTTTGACCAACGTTAAAAATAAGACATATAATTTTATTGTTATTATGTTCTCACTTTATTTGATTTATTTACAGGCGGATACAACTTAATGAGTTGTATCAAAGAGATACCCAATCTCAAAGGTGACAACTATGGAGAGTGGAAGAAAAAGATAGACCTAGCGTTTATCTTGGCTGAGGTGGACTGGGTTCTCACCACAGCATGTCCCACTGAGCCTGAAGAGCCAGTGAGGAAAAAAATGAGGTTGAGGCTGTTTGGCAGACCAGACAGAGAGACTATGCTCCCTTAAAGATGTTCTATGACCTTGAGCATAGAAAATAGACCACAGCCAACAAGAAGTGTATGGCTGTGATAAAGAACACGATTGTGCCTGCAATTATGGGTTCAATCGCGGAGTGTGACACCGTCACAGAGTACGTTGAAAGAATAAAGAGTCAGTTTACTGGCTCTTCAAAGACATACGCCACACATGTTATTAAACAACTTGTAACAGAAAGGTACTCTGGTGGTAACGGTGGCATTAGAGAGCACATACTGAGAATGAGCAACATGGCATCTAAGCTCAAACTAATGGATCTAGGTCTCAAGGATGCACTCCTTATCCATCTGATTTTTGCTTCTTTGCCAAAAGAATTTAACACATTTGTTGTCAACTACAATATGCAACCCGAGTCTTGGGATTTGGAAAAGTGCAGAGCAATGTGTGTGTAAGAGGAGGACAGAATTAAAGCTTCACATGGTGGTTCTATCAACTATGTGAAAGATAACAAAAGAAATAACTTCAACAGCTACTCCTCAAAGAACAAGGGAAAAGCCCCTGTCCATCAGCCTCAACAGAACAAATTTGCAGTAGACAAGGATCAGTGTCTTCACTGCAAGAAGACGGGACACTACAAGAAGGATTGTCCCTCCTATTTAAAGATGATCATGGCAAAAAAAGGTGAGAACATTATTACCTTTATAAATGAATCCCTATATGTGCAATATTCGAAATCTACTTGGTGGATTGACTCTGGAGCAACTGTTCATGTTGCTAATTTGTTGCAGGGATTCCGTTCGACGAGGACTACACAAAAAAGAGAAAGATGCATTAAAGTTGCAAATGGAGTTCAAGCTGAAGTTGAAGCCGTTGGCGATCTTTCATTAGAGCTAGCTGATGGCTTTATTCTTATACTTAGAGATGTTCTCTATGTACCCTCTCTACAGAGGAATTTGATTAGTGTTTCATGTTTGGATAATGATGGTTATGATTGTCATTTTGGAAATGGCAAGTGTGAAATAATGTTTAATAAAGAATGTGTTGGTCTTACCATCTTACAAAATAAGCTTTATTTGTTATCACTACGTGATGATGTAAATGTCGTATGCGATAATGAGAACGTTGCGTGCGAGATAAACGAATCCTCGTCCATCAATGAAAATAGAAAACGAAAAAGAACTCTAGATGAGTTATCGAAATTATGGCACTGTCGTTTAGGCCATATTTCGAGGGGGAGAATAGAAAGACTAGTTAAGAATGATATTCTTCCTCCACTAGAGTTCTCAGACTTAGAACAATGTCGAGATTGCATTAAAGGAAAATTTGTAAAGAAAATTAAGAAAGATGCAAAAAGAAGCACAGGAGTTCTATAAATTATTCACACGAATATTTGTGGTCCTTTTTCTGTGAAGAGTATAGATGGTTATGACTCGTTCATAACATTTACGGATGATTACTCTTGATATGGATATATTTATCCAATCAAAGAAAGAAATGAAGCCTTGGATAAATTTAAGATATTTAAGGCTGAAGTTGAAAACCAACACGATTTAAAGATAAAGATAGTCCGATCTGATCGTGGAGGGGAGTACTACGGTCGGCATACCCCGTATGGACAAGTTCCTGGACCTTTTGCAAAGTTTCTACAGGAAAATAGAATAGTGGCCTAGTATTCTACACCAAGCGAACCTCAGCAAAATGGTGTAGCTGAAAGACGCAACCGTACCTTGATGGATATGGTGCGAAGTATGATGAGCTATTCTACACTGCCATTGAGCTTGTGGATGGAGGCGTTAAAAACCGCCATTCATATTCTCAACAGAGTACCCAGTAAATCGGTGCCCAAAACACCGTACGAATTGTGGACAGGGAGAGTTCCCTTATTAAACCACTTACGAGTGTGGGGGAGCCCAGCTGAGGCCAAAGTATTTAACCCAAACATTGAAAAACTAGATCCCAAAACAGTGAGTTGCCATTTTATTGGTTACCCAGAAAAGTCAAAAGGTTATCGTTTCTACTGTCCAGACAGACATACAAAGTTTGTAGAAACGAGACACGCTGTCTTCTTAGAGGATGAAATGATGAGGGGGAGCATGGTAGCTCGAGATATTGACCTTGAAGAGAAGCGGGCGTATGCGCCCACTCCGATGATTCAAGAGCCATTCTTTACATTACCTGCTGTCGCTGCACCGACAGTGCGAGATACTGTGATGCAAGCACCTGTTATTGTTCCTCCTGTGGCAACAATGAATGAGAATGAGGAACATGTTCCTCAGGATCTAATAGAACCCATTGCCACAGATGAAGGGGAGCAAGAACAGCCTCAAACAGAAAATGCACAGAATGAAGAGGCTCCGAGAAGGTCTCAAAGAGTAAGAAGATCAGCTATTCCTAATGACTATGAAGTTTATCAGACAGAAGAATTTCAAATGAAGGATGATCTCACCTCATTTAAAGAAGCCATGAGAAGTAAAAACTTTTCAAAATGGCTTGAGGCCATGGAAGAAGAAATGAAGTCCATGAAGACTAATAAAGTCTGGGACTTGGAAGTAATTTCTAAAGGAGCCAAAACAGTAGGCTGTAAATGGGTCTACAAGACAAAACTCGACTCTCAAGGGAATGTAGAAAGATATAAAGCACAACTCGTGGCAAAAGACTTTACTCAAAGAGAAGGGATTGATTACAATGAGACATTTTCTCCGGTCTCATGTAAAGATTCCTTCAGAATTATAATGGCACTAGTGGCTCATTATGATTTAGAGTTACATCAAATAGATGTAAAGACAGCATTCCTAAATGAGAATTTGGAGGAAAATGTTTACATGGCACAACCGAAAGGTTTTATCATGGAAGGAAATGAAAGAATGTGATGCCGTCTAAAGAAATCGATTTATAGGTTAAAGCAAGCTTCAAGACAGTGGTACTTGAAGTTTGATAGCACCATAAAGAAATTTGGGTTTAAAGAAAATATAGAGGACAACTGTGTTTATTCAAAGTTTAAAGATGGGAAGTTTATCTTCCTAATTCTGTACGTGGATGATATACTACTAGCTAGTAGTGACGTCAGTCTGCTACTGGAGACAAAGAAGGTTTTGTCCTCAAACTTTGATATGAAAGATCTTGGTGAAGCTTCATTCGTTCTGGGAATTGAAATTCACCGAGATAGAAACAAAGGGGTATTGGGACTGTCACAAAAAGCATACATAGAGAAAGTTTTAAAGAAATATGGTATGCATAAATGTAGTCTATCACCTGCACCTATAGTCAAGGGCGACAGATATGGAGATTTTCAATGCCCCAGAAACCAATATGAGATCGATCAAATGAAAGCGGTTCCATATGCTTCAGCTGTCGGAAGCTTACAGTATGTTCAAGTATGTACACGCCCTGACTTAGCATTTGTTACCGGGTTACTTGACAGATTCCAGAGCAATCCTAGAATAGAGCATTGAAAATTGATAAAGAAAGTCTTACATTATTTGCAAGGAACAAAAGGCCTTATGATGACATACAGAAAATCAGATTCACTCCATATAGTGGGATATACAGATTCTGATTATGTGGGAGATGATAGAAAGTCTACATCCGGATATGTGTTTACTCTCGCTGGAGGAGCTATTTCGTGAAAAAGCTCGAAGCAAATCGTCACTACATCGTCCACAATGTATGCCGAGTTTGTTGAATGTTATGAGGCTACGGGGCAGGTGAACTGTCTTAAGAAGTTCATACCCGGTTTAAAAGTGGTTGACGACATCTATGGATCACTTAAATTGTACTGCGATAATGAACCCGTAGTAACGTATGCACACAACAATAAGTCAAGTGGTGCTGCCAAACACATTGACATAAAGTATTACGTTGTGAAAGATAAAGTTCGGGATCAAATCATAAGTCTTGAGCATATAAGCACCGCAAAGATGCTAGCGGATCCGCTTACTAAAGGCTTACCACCCAAAGTATTTATTGAATATGTTGTCGGCATGGGTTTAAGGGAAAGCCTGTGATTCTTGAACTAAAAGATGACCCAAAATGTATAGTAACTAATTCAGAATAGAAAAATGTATTGTAGCTGTTAAGTCTATCGACGATTGATCGTGACGATGAGACAGTTCTATGCATTAATCTGTAATGGAATGAGTGAAGTTAAAAAGTAATAAAGATAAAAGTATAAAGTGAGATAATGGGGAGAATGTTAGAAATTGATCTCCACCTATTTTGGTCCAACGGCCTTAATGGGCCTTTGACCTAATCGCGTCCTGATCAGAGGCGTCCAGCCCATTATGGCTGGTGGGCCTCTGTCGCTAGCGCCACAATAAATAGAGCTGGAGGGCCGGCCGAAACTTATGATCTAAGTTCGTCCGTACCGCCGCACCCCACCAACATCTCTAAATCCGATCTGTGAGGGGGCGCTGTGCCGACGAGAAGCACCATCGCCGTCACCACCATGACGACCGTCGTCACCGGGAGATCGACGACGTCGCCGTGACTTCTACGCCACTGTCCTCTCCACCGAACAACGCTGCCCTAGCGCAGAGGACCGCACCGACAAAGGGCAGATGACCGAATCGTCTTTCACGACTCCGGCGACCAGATCCGAAGGTATTAACTATCTCCGAACCACAGATCTATTACCGATACGAAACTCTCGGATCTACTCTCCTAGAGCTAAAAGAAAAGATTACAACACCATGTTCTTAGCCGATAAGATAAAGCTCCCATCAACGTTGAAAAGTGCGCAAAGAGTCCGCTTTGGATAACGCAGGGGTCACTGTCTGACAGTAAATATCGATCTGGACTACTGTCTTCCTCGTTCCACCCTTCTTTTTTTCTCCACTCGATCCTACCAATAAGACTGATTGGAGTTGTCGTGGTCGACGTTGCTTGGCTCGCAGGACTCGAATTGCGGCGCAGATGTACTCTCCTTTAGGCTGCGTTCGGTTTGAAGAAGGGATTGAGGTGGAACGAGGGATTGAATCCTCATTTAGAGAGTAATGAATTTATTCTCCCTCTAATTCATTTGGATCAAGTCATAACCGAGCGCAGCCTTGGCTTTTTCGCACTTTTGCTGCGCTGGCGCTTTGTTGGTTTCCTGCCCCTCTTTGCCGCGAATAGAGGATCGATCATGCCATCACCTGGATTGCTCCTCGCTATACGTATCGATGGGAGCTTGGCTGATGGAGAGATTTAGGTTCTCCTGTGTGTTGCGAGGACGTCTCTAGTACATGGGATTGGATTCTCTTCAAACACTGTTTTTGTGCTGATTGTGGTACTCGATGCCGGATCTGCAACTAGCTTTACTCTCTGACTATTGAATTGCAGTGCAACTATAAATCTGGATGGATATTAAGAGACGGTTCCCTAAGCAATACACATTGCTCTTTCAATCTTTGGGCTGAAGGTGTCTTTATTGGGCTGGGAGCAGTGAAAGCGACATATTCAGCCCATTTTATTTCTCCGTTCTGGTCTGGGAGCGTCTAGTTTCAGATTTGCAGCAGCCATACCACCTCACTTCTCATGGTCACCAGCTAGCGCAACTGCACTACTAACATTTTAAGTTTGTTAGTAATTTAACATATCCCTCTCACACCCGTCCATCGATCCTTCATTCCTTCTCCACAAATAAAAAAAACACATCTTTTTATTCCTTTCCAGCATAGATCCATCGAGCTGTTCGTACGAACTGTTGCGGTGCCATGGCTGTATGCGCTTCACTGTCTGAATGCAACGCGTTACTCCATGTATTCCAGCTCCGAAGTCGCGAACTCATCATGGAACAAGAAGCATCAGAGTCGACGGCACCTAGGTCACATTTCGGAAGCATCAGGCTTGCAAGCTTTCTTTTCCAGTAATCTAACATAATAATAGAAGAAGATTTTCAGAACTGAACGGAAATAAAAGCCTGTGTTTGGAGGCTGGAAGTTCTGCGCTCCTAGATGTCATGAGAAGCCAATGTTCAGATCGAACTATTTGAACGTTGGAGTACGGTCACTGACTGATCAGACCGACACTGACTGCACCGGTTAGTGACTGATCGCTGCCGACAGTAAGCTACTAACCGCTGAATAATCAAGGCCACCGGAAAGCAGGGCCGCCGCGCCAATCACCTCCGATTCCCCACACCGGGTTCCCCTCGAGGCCTCGACCTACCTCAGTCACATGGCTCTCCCTCCCTTTTCCCTCTCGGCCTCGTCCTCGCCGCCTCGCCGGCCGCCGCTCGCTCGCTCGCTTCCGTCGCCTTTCGGTGGGCGGGGCACGCGACGTCGCCGAGTGCGCGAACCAGACGTACGTCGTCTCATGTGATCCATGGGGCGGGGCGGGAGGTACGTACGTACGCGTCCCGTGAAGACAGGTAGCAGCTGGTCCGTCATGTGCTCGCACGTTGCCGCGCCCCGCTTTGCAAGCGATGCCTCTGGCCTTATCTGAGGATCCAGCACCGTCGACGAACACGTATGAGTTTGTACTTGCTTGAGCAGTAATTTAGTACCCAAACATGAGGCGATAAGAACTCATTGTTACGGCTTAAAAACACGAGCCGGATCAGGGATCACAGCGCCCACGCATGGTGTTCGTGCCATGTGTTAACGGTTGTTTGGCACGTTAAGCAAAGCAATGTAAAGTCGACGAATATACTTTATCCTTGTTTACTGGTCGGCCAGACTGCCACCCAAAGTCATTAGTTATTGAACGCAACTGATTAGTACGATTTTGCTTGAAAATGGTGATCAAATATAGCAGCAAGCATCCGGGATTGACATCATCTATATTCGTGATTTCAAAAAGTCACAGTGGATGACATGTAGGCCATCCGCGGTGCCTGACCCATATGTTAGCCAACGGGACTTCATGAAGGTAGGAGATATTGATTCCAGCGTCCAGTGTTTCGAGCACGGGCCCTGTTCCTGCCGTGTCTTGCCAGCGAGACGAACATAAACAATCGCGCAGGGAGAATTCCTTGCGATTAAACATTTGCACCGGCAGGCAGGCAGGATCATGCTCTCGATACTTGCATCGATCGGACACAATAATGCAGCCATGTTCTTGTGTAAAGTGTGAACTGCAAAAGTTGATCAAGCCTGCTGTTGTGAAATCTCCAGCACGCATCCTGATCTCAGGGATGGATGGATCAGTGTTGTTTCGTGCTACTGGCAATGTGTAAATTAGTTTGCCTGCGTAACTTGCAAGCTACTAGTCATCAATTGTTTTTTTCCATCGTGGCCAACGTTAAGGTACCTAAGCAAGCTAGCTAAGTAGAGTAGCTTAACCGGATGCATCGAACACTGCAGGGTGTTCTTGGGCAACACGCCGGCGATTAGCTAATCAAGCATTTTAAACTATAATCCATAAACAGGAATCTTTTTTATTCGCTGCGCCATGTTACCCTCTCGATGGAGTACGAACGAGTACGACCGGGTTATATAATCGGCAGGGCTCCTGCTCGGCCTGAGGCCTGACACTGGCTCGTTCGTGAAATCGTTCTCAGGTCGATCCAGGCTCTCTCTCTCTCTCTCTCTCTCTCTCTCTCTCTCTCTCTCTCGATCCAAGAACGCCGCCACTGCTGTGTGTAACTGCAGCGAAGCCGTACGTACGTGTGCACCGCGTGATGGGCGACGACGGCGCGAAGGTGGCGACGGGGCTCAAGCAGATCATCCGGCTGCGTGAGCTGCTGCACAAGTGGCAGCCCATGGCGATGGGGTTGAAGCGGCAGCAGGAGGACGATGAGGAGGAGCACAAGGAGGAGGGGGACGCGGCGTCGGCGATCCCGCCGTTCGTGATGCGGCGGCTGCAGCGGACGGTGACGGCGGACTCGGACGACGAGAGCTTCCAGAGCCCGGAGCCGCCGCCGGACGTGCCCAAGGGGTACTGCCCGGTGTACGTCGGCCCCGAGCAGCGGCGGTTCGTGATCCCAACCAGCTACCTCGGCCACCCCGTGTTCCGGCTGCTGCTGGACAAGGCCGAGGAGGAGTTCGGGTTCCGGCACGAGGGCGCGCTCGCCATCCCTTGCGAGACCGAGGCCTTCAAGTACATACTCCAGTGCGTCGAGCGACACGACAAGGACCTCGCCGCCGGAGCCGACGGTACGTGACTAGTGTGCAGTGTGCTGACCCGAAAATTGATGATTTGATGATCCCGACAGTCATTTCTGACTTATATTTTTAATATAATATCATTGTTGCAGAAGGGAAGCCGGACGTGGGAGTCCAGCAGGAACCCGCGGTGAATCCTGCTTCGTAGGCTAGACGGCGTTTCTATGTTGTGAGCGCTGTTGTAATTTCTTTTCTATTTTTTTTCTTGGAAAAAACGAAGACTGCAATTTACAATGTCTTGTAGTCGGCAATGCATTATGGTCATGAATTCAATTGATCTGTCTAGTAGTAATTTCCAAGTACTATTGAGTTTTGACTCCTATTAAGTCATGTAGGTCTGTGATGGTAATTGGTTGAATTTAATCACTTGTTAATTATGAGATGATATCCATCTCTTGGTCAAGCTTTCAATGATTAAAATTAGCTTGAACTTGCCATGATTTTTCTGATGGTGGCCTGTGAGCAAGGTTTCTTCTTGTTCCACTGTCTCTGCTTCAGTCAGTGCCGCTCCGACTGATCCAGAATTAGAAAACTGCAGTCGATTGCGCATATGTCTCCTGCGATCTGCTATTACTTTAGCACCTCCATCAGATTCATTCAGATCACGCTCAGTTTGTTTATTCCATCCGCAATCACCATCTCTCGACGACGACTCGATGATCTTCTCCCGTTGCTTGGTCGCGAATCAAAATGCCCCAATCATGCAGTATGCCGTCCTCGCTCGGTTGCTGATGGACGACGACCGCGTCGGACGCTCGCCATTGACTCACCTTGTTGCCGCCTTTACGTTATCGGTTACCCGCCGCACAAGCTCATCACCTTAATCGGCGGCGGCAGCCATGTCGACAGGGTCCTGTTCTCTGGACGACGACCGACCACGGAATCGTCGGCCTCGCGGCGCTCGCGCGCAATCCAATTTTCGGACTCCCGGCCGGACTCTCGGTCCCGGTGCGTAGCCTTCACTCGCACGTCAGCGCCGCTGCATCCATCGCCGGGCCGGCAGCTAGCTGTCGGGCGGACCCCAAGCATCCATCATCACCGTGCCGTGGCCACCATAGACGAACGAGACCGCGCGCCGGCCGGACGTGGGTGTTTGCTGCGACTGAGTTTTCATACCAGGGAAGCTGCGCGCGGGCGCGTGGAAAAGGCTAAAAGAGACGGACGCATTCGCTGCCCGCTCGGTCGGCCTGCTGGGCTGGCCTGCGGGCTGCTCGTCTGGGCTGGCCGATCTACGCGCAAGCGTGCGAGCGGGGAGGGCGAGGCTGAGGTGAGCTCGTTCCACTAGGTAGGTTGCTGGACCGGAGAGTAGGGGAGGGTTTGGGTTAAATTCTCGGTGGGCTTTAGGGTCCAATTAGTTTAGGAATTTCCTAGTTTAATTCTACGCCTTTTAATTTTTTTTAAAAAAATTAAACAAAAGCAATGCGATGCAATACAAAATAAATATGACATGACATGCACGCAAGGCAAACTTAGAAATATTATTTACAAAAAAATATCCGACACAATTTTGTGAAATGCAACCTATTGGCTATGGCACGACAAGTCACAAGTTGGCAAAGTTTAATACTTTTTTGCTGACTCCGCACAGTTTAATATTTGTGAAGGTTTACATTCATGATGAGTAGCCATTTGAGAGTACATACACTTAGGGTAGATGCGATTCTAGCAGCTGCGGCTGTGGAAGACACAAGCTATTGTACAGTACTTTCTAGCTTTTTTTTTGGGTTGCAGATGCAGCCGTTCCCGGCTGTACAGGTATCTCGTCCGAACGAAGCCTAATTCAATGAAGCGTATTCAATACAAGTATGATTTGTGACCATGAAGTACGTACGTACGCACGTACTTGACGTAGTATGATCCCTGAACGTTTCGAGTTGTGTACGTAGAGTACTACGAGTACTGTGCTAGATCTTACCGCAAGTCCAACAGCATATATATCCTTCTCCGGTCCAGTAGTCAGTCACACAGAGTTGGGCTCTGTTGGTCCTCTGCACGCAGAGCTACCTGCGCCATCCTCGCGGCCGAATGAATGCCGCGGCAAAGAGTAGTTGCTGCAGATCCGTAATGAAAGCACTCTGTCCCCAGGCACTCGATCGACACCGTCGTGTAGTTGCAGCAAGATCCGTACGCCGGCAGCCCGGCTGGCCGGTCTTCGCCGCCGGCTGTGGCCCATCGGTCTGCACTTGAGCACGCCCCATGTTCTTGGGCTGCTGGTGCATGCATGGTGATCGGTGTGTTACTATTGTCAGACAGTCGAAACATGCAGTAATTTGAAGTACTACTCCTAACGAACGATCTGCCTAGTCCATCGATCAGTAAATACGCTAGCTCTTCCTCCCGACAGGCACGTGCACGGGCGCGCGAAAGGCAAGCGCGACCAACCGGCCCGCCGGCCGGCCGGGAGGCGCCGGCGTAAATACGGTGGCGTTAGCGTAGACGTCACGCCTGGGACGGCCGGCCGGCAGGAACTCGTCGAGCAGCACGGAGGCCGTCGCGCTCACGAGACGTACGTACGCGCGTGCGTCAGGTGTGCGTGGGATCGAAACGAGCGGACGGTGTTGCCGCCTCGGCTCGCCCCGCGCCGCGCGCGGCGGCAGCTCCGCACATTCTTCAATGCCGGGAGTCGCCCGCCCGCGCGTGCGCTGGCTCCACACCCGATAGCCGCGAGAGCGACGGGTACCCCCCGATGCCATGCACAGCGCAGCGCAGGTGGTCACACTCACCCGGACCATTGGGCCGGGGGGCGCGCCCGTGTTCCGCGAGCCGCGCACATGGCGCGTCGCAACCGCAAGCGCGACGGCGCAACAGCCAGTGACCGAGCTGTTCCGGTCTCGCGGGCGGCTGCGTCACCCCATCGTCTGGCGTCCAGAAGCCGATGGTGTACGTGGCCAGACGAACGCGTCGCATGAACATGCGGCCGCAGTTCCCCGTCGATCCTATGGAGGAGAGGAGAGATGGATGGACAACGAGCATCGGAAGTTGGGAAACGCCAGCGCGGCGGGCGGATCCCGCATGCGTCGACTCCGAATTCGTCGTGGCGTCGCCTTCAGCGCACGCGCGCACGGCCACAAGGCCGGTCGACCGGTCTCTATCGCGCACGTTAACTGCGGAAATCGATCGACCACTCACTGGCTGCGCTTTTCCCTCGGACACCTGTTGCTCCAACCAATGGGCAGCCTTATTTCTGCATGAGAAAGAGGGACAATTTCCTCCCTTTTCCTTTTGGGTGGACAATGGCCGGTCACTGGCTCACTCCTACTACGTGGCTGCATTTTGCCCTGCTACGATCACCTAGTATAATACTCCATGGAACGCCTCGTCGGAGTTCTCATCCTTCGGTTCGCTCTCCGACATTATATTCGCAGCCTTAGCTGTTTGAGGGCTACGCATTCTACTATATATATACACCAAGAATAAATAAGCTGGCCGACACTATATGCAGCGTCGCCATCCCCAGAGATACGCATCAGTTAGCTGTTAGCAAGTCCAGTTCGTTATTAGCTCTCGCATTCAGTCGATCTCTCTATGGTAATGAACCAGTTAATCATCTGTTAGCAAGACGGTGTTGTCACTGGTGCAGCACTGCCGATATATCAACATTGATTCACTCTAATTAAGCACACAAGATTATGTCGCTGTGAAATTAAGTACAACCCGGTACGAGTATCACTGTCTGTAGGCTCTAATTAGCCAATGCAAGGAGAAGACCCGGCGATCATGGTCACCCCCGACGCGCGCAGACGCAGCGGCACTCTAAATGCGATGGATCGAGAGAGCCCCGAACTGCTCAAACCACCTTGCAGCAACATGGCGCCATGTTCATCAGACAGTGTAACGGACGGGGTCGGTCTGGGAGGTGGACGGGCCACCTAACCTGGAGCAGCCAACTAACTTCATTGAGCCGACCAGCTACATATAGCACATTACCACGCTACTGCAATGCGCATCTACGTAGAAACCCAACCGTCAAAACCAGCACTACTTTGCATTACGACTCTCGATTGAAGCGGAAATCTCTCAAACCCAATAGTTACTCCTGCACTGTACTCTGTACCGTCTAATGTGCAGAGGACCACCTGTTTCTGTTTTAACGTTTGGTGAAGCTAATAACGAAGGGCGTGTCATTGTGGTTGGTGACTCAAGATCCTTCTAGCTAATAATGTAGCCTCACCGTGCCATGCTTTAAGGGCGCTTGGCAGGACAACTAAATTTTTTTATATATATAGATTCTTTTCAATGCAATAGTATCTAACTCGTATGCTGATATAGTTTTTCGTTATAGACCTTTACAGGCTGTGCCTCTGGATGTCATGGTGTGCAGACTGATATTGAGATTTAGTACATTCCTAAGGGAAAAATGGTACTGTAGTACATTAGAGTATCTCTACTTGTAGGAGTTTAGTCCTTCACATTAATGGGTTACAGCGAGGGAGGGACCGGATGAAAACCCTATCTTAATCAAAGCCGGCACTTCTTTTAATTTGCGGGAGTAACAGCAAAGGATTGGCCTACTGGCTTTTTAATCCAACAGTGAGAGCGTTCTGTTTGTCCCCAGCATTGCTGCTTTAGTGTTGGAATCCCACAGAGTCAATCATTGACCCTAACATTTTAGCACTATCTAATTCCATTGTCTGGGTTCATGTATACTAGCTAGTCTATGCATACGTGATCAATTTTGAAAATGTCAAAAAAAAAAACGTAGCATGATGGTATCTTATTTTTCATGTTTACTTCACTTCAGATCTGCGCATTCCCATTTAAAGAATACACAAATGTTCGTCTATGCTACCTAGGACAAGGAATCATGAAAATTTCAGGATATAAAATTGATGCTAAACTTAACTCTATTTGAATTTTGAACAGAATGGTATGAAGGCTAATAAGACAATGGCATGAAGATTATTACCTTCTGCTCCAACCATATATATCAGGGGACCAGAGAAACGCTTTACATTACCTACCTACTGAAGCGGTCCCAGTTAGTATGCATGTCTGAAAGGTTTTAAGCGTCGTCAGTGATTAAGCGCAGATGATTAAGCTTGCGTGCAAAGGGGCCATGACAGCCCGGACTCAAGCTCATCTAATTGCGTGCACCAAACTCCTATTTAAGCCCTCTGATTAGAAAACAAGGATTTGCTGTAATCGAGTTCATGTTGCTTTCGACATTCACATGATGGCTAATTAATCATTGGATTTGATTGATCAAATTAAGTTGCTTTTTTGGGTTTATGAACAAGCCAGCTGTCATATCATTGTGTGGGGGATAGAATGAAAACAATGGATTTTGTTCCAAAATTTTGTATCTGTGGTTTATGCAAATGAAAGTGATATTTCGTCTGTCAAATTTTAATCTTGCTCTAACATCTGACTAGTTCTGAGACTTTAGGTTTGGTCACCATTGATGTCACTGTTTTCTCTGGTCTCTCAGACTGTACATTACATTGTTCTTTCTGTTATTACTGTGAATGGCTCCAAGTGAAAGAATCCCAGAAGAGAGCAACTCTCATGAAGAAAATGAGCATGTAATACTTTATACAGTGCTGAATGTACGTACATTGGTACAATGGTTTCTACGTACTAGATCTTATTCAGTTCTCCTCAAAAGACACAAGAAAAGAAGCTGACCAAGCAAGCAAGCGATTACATCAAAGATCAAACAGTAGATATAGCTGCCCCGAGTGTAGAGCATCACTTGGGCGCACGGCAATTACATGATTAATCTCGTGATTAGTTACCATAAACACCCCAAGGTTAACCAAATGATCTCCACTTTTGACAGCTCGCCCTTGCAGCTCGACCTATATTACAACCCTACTCCTAGCCTTAAATAAAGAACCATATTGAACCCTTCTGGAAGCCTCCAACTCCGGCGAGCCGGGCCTCAGCGCCGCGGCCGCTGGGGTCGCTGACGACGCTTCCTTGAGTAGTAGTAGTAAGAATGAGCAGGGGAGCCCGGACATCAGCAAGCGTAGTACTCGACGAGCTCGTCGAGTGACTCCGGCTGCGGGTCGGCGTTCTCGAGCATCCAGAGGAGGTGCTCGAACAGCACGACCTCGCAGCCCACGACGGTTCCGCAGCCCACGCCGCCGCCTCCGGAGCGGTCGACGAGGTTCTGGAACAGCGGGTGGCCGACGAGGTCCGCAGCGATGAGGTAGCGGCGGCGCGACTTGCCGACGTACACCGGGTGGAGGCCCGGGGGCACGCCGTCTGCGCCGTTGAACGACACGGAGCCCCTGTCGCCGGCGCCTCCGCCCGCGACGACGGACGAGGCGGTGACGACGACGGCGCCTCGCCTCCACGGGTCCTTGCCGCCGTCGTCGCGGGAGCGCGCCGAGCACCCCGACGGTGTGCGCGAGATCCTGCTGGACGAGTGCCACCTCTTGATCATGCACTTGAGCTTGCTCAGCCCTCCCTTTGCCATTGCCGGTTGCCCCGATCGATCAACGACACAGCAAAGACCAGGAGAGGACTGGCAGGAGGCGAAGCTCTGGGTAAGGTGAAGGCTCGAACGGAGAGGTAGGCGGTTATATAGGACGGAGGAGGGGTCCACGTGGCGGGACGTGAGAGGTGGGACCCAGTCGACTGTGAGAGGAGCAAAACCTGGCGGGCGGGCCCGGAAAGCAACACCTGGGAGGCAAGTGGCCGCTGTGTCTGTACGTGGTGAGTTGGATTGGATGTCTGAATCTCTCCCGTTGGCCGCTGGTCAGCTCAAAATGAGAGGGAAAGGTCGATTATGCTAATGTTTGATTATGATGTGGCTTAAGCAACAAATGACAATGAGAACGTCCTTGTAATGAAAAGGCAAATGGCCGATTTCAAAGGAAAATGACTTGCGTTAACAAAGGATTAATTTACAGGTGTCAGTTGGATCAGTTAGTAGCTTGCACTGTCTGTTGAGCGTGCCATCTATGAATTGCAGTTCAGTTGAGACAGGATCTGTGCTCGATCGGATCGTTCCGCTAAACAATCACTGTGAACGCCGAGACAGATACTAGTATAGAATTGCACTGTTCGATGTCAAAAACAAGTGCATGCAGCACACATCACATTATCACAAAATCTCAATGATACGCTCATCTATGATTGGCAACGCAAAATCTTGAATAGAATTACCTATTCCATTTCGGTCTGTGCCGCGCCGATCGTTTGCATGAGCTGGAAACTGAAGATTGTCAAGCCGCATGTTCCGTCGCCATTTGGCGATCACGAACGCACAGTTAGACAGTACTATTCAGTTAGTCTATATGCATTGGATCAAGAACAGCACAACGCCTATAAATACACAACTTACGCAACGTACCATCTTGTTCTATTTTTGGCAATCTCTTTTTCCTCCATTATTCTCATGCTGATTCAGAGGTTCGTGGCAGTTTTTTGTTTCGTAGCACCACCAGAACTTTATAAAGTTTGTAGCTGATGTACGTGCCAGGATGCCAACGGCCGGGTGTTGTCCATTCAATTCGCAAAGGTGTTAGTTCTGAAACCCTGATAGATTCTCCAGTCTCTTTTGTTTGTGGCCAACCAGCGTTTGCAGCGTCAGAGAGCCACAGCCAAGCTTACATTACTAAAATACGTGGTCACTCAACACTATTCTTTTTCTCTCTAGGTAGCTTTGCCTTCATAGCTCCACCTGAAGTTTTGATTCTCTGTCCGGCAAATAATCGTGTGACGACGATTTTCAATTTTGATAAGTTGGTCTAATAAAAAAAGAGAGCTAATAAGAGTCCACTATCATATATTTTCTAGAAATTAAAGTAACATTGTGTACATGTAATTAAAAAGAAAAGATGAACATGCAGTTGTTGCTATTTCCTCAAACCATATTTAATTAGAAAGACCAGACCAACCGCAGGAACAGGAATAGCAATGCAGAGCAACAACGAGATGAACCATAATGCTTGCCATATTTAGAGCAAATTCGCATACGTACAGGATGTTTAAAGTTTACCAGCTGGCATACAAGAGATTTTCACATAATACGAAAATCAATATATTTTATTGACTGAGGGACTAATTAACATCCACAGCCATAAAAAAAGGCACAGTATTAGATAACTTAGTTGGTCTCATATTTTTGTTGAATCCTTGGGCCGCATTTCTCCATTCTCAACATCTAAAACAAACATCGATCAAATACTGGCCGGTTATTAGTTCATGTATCGAGGTTAGAGCAGCTAGTAGTGTTCAATGAGCTGGAGAAGTTCTTCGGACGTGGCACCCTGAGAGGGAATCGATGCCTTAGGGAAGTATAGTACGTACTACCAAGTTACTGTAGATTAATTAGAAGTCAGCATAAACCGCCGACGGAAACGACAAAGACATGCTTTCATGTCGTTAGTGCTTCAGATTTCTAAGCATGGAGTTGTTGTCGGCTAACCACGCTGGCCTGCGTGGGAAAGGGTGGAGACAGGCCAGCGAGCGAGAAAGTAACAATTGTTAATGGTTTCTGAAAGTTTAGTGAGCCAGCTAGAGCCGCGACAGCGTAACCTTGTTGTTGGGTTCATGTACGTCCCATCTTTTCTATCTTACTCGAGTTTTTAAACACTGTACTAGTACTCACTCCGTCTCAAAATAAATAATATTTTTGATTTTTTAAAATTGTCATTTGACCACTCGTCTTGTTCAAAAAATTTACGAAAATGCAAAAGTAAACTGTACTTCTAATAATAAATTATTTTATAATAAAATAAATAATTTTTTCACAAATTTTTTTGAATAAAACGAATAGTTAAAGGGAGATGTTTGAAAATTAAAAAACACTTATTTTTGAATGGAGCGAGTATATGTTAATGTAGTACTCCCTCTGATTTTCAAACATCTAACTTTAACTATTTATCTTATTCAAAAATTTTATGAAAATATTATTTATTTTATTATGAAATGATTCGTTATTTGAAATAGTTTAACCTTGTTTGGTTTATTGTTTTATTTTTAAATTTTTTTAATAAAACAAATGATCAAACGTCGTCGATTTTAAAAAATAAAAAACGTCACTTACGGGACGGAGGAGCATCAGGCACCTCATGTCGTTTTTGCACTACGTACGCTTGTGTCGATCAGTGATCGCTATCACCCAGATGAACGTACGTAGGGGCAAACATCGCCGTCCCGAACGTGAGGGAACAGAGCCGTGGTGGTCACCGTTCCGATCCGTAGCACGTCGCCAGTGTAGCCCACGCCGAGCGCACCGCAATCGACGGCGGGCGCGACGCGAATCGACCGGCCGGCCAATGGCCATCCGCGCCGCCCTGCCGCGCGTTCAATTCTGGTACGGCCGTCGTACGCTCGCGCGCGCGCGCGCGAGGTACAGACACGAAGGTACACGGCCACATGTACCGGCCCGTCTCCGCGCGCATCCATTTACGCTACGCCGGGCTTTCGGTGCACGTACGGACGCAGAGATAGGGAGCCGACGCCGACGTGTTCTCCGGTCGGGTGGTTATTACTCGTCGATCGATCCGCAAGAAACAATTTTCCCGAGACATTTGTTATTTGTTCGATCATCATCGTCCATGACATGGATTTTTGATCGGTTGATCAGCATCAACGAACTGATGTACTACTATCCATTAGCAGCATCAAGCCACAGGGATAAGTTATACCAAAGGCATCAAACTCGCACAGGGTAGCTAGGGCGTGCATGGTATGGGCCGACCGGCCGGGCGCCGCACGGCTGCTCGATGCATGCGTGCATGTGTTGTGGGTCAGAGCGCACGAGCGTGCGGCCATTGCAGCACGTGCACTGTGTACTATACTCAGACGAGACCGGGAACGTACAAGCCGCGCGGTCGTCGGCGCCATCGCCGTTGGCTTGGCAACGCGTCGGTTCGGCGCCGCGGATCAACACATGTGGGTTCTCGTGGCAGCAACGGTCAAGGAGAGAGATTAGCTATGACCAAGCTCGATTGGGAATCTCTTCTTGAGCGCGTAACTAAGCGATAATCTTCTTTAGTCCCTTCAAATTCAAGCTAAAACAAACGTTGTACTAATTGATGTCAGTGTGGAGGTTACTGATGATCGATTCGCCACGCACGCGCGCAATGGGCGTGCAATGTGCCATGTCGGGATCATCTATGGCAGGTCGATCGAGGATAAAGAGATGACAGGAGGCCGTCTCGCCATGCTAGTTTAGAGAAACATTCTGATTGCAATCTCGCGCCAGCACGTGAACAAGTCCACGTTTCGGTCGTCGCTCTCGTTGTGGACACTCTTCTTCCTGCATAGGATCCATTCGGCGGAGAACACGCGGTGCGAGCGAGCGATCCACTCTTCCAGTGTAATATAGACACATGCATGTACCGGTCAATACTAACAAGCGCCATCCGTGTTTCTTCAGTTTCTTGGGGTCTCCCGGCATGTGCTAGCTCCTTCGTTCCGTAGCTTGCTTGCAGCTGGCCATGCATTTGGTGTCAAGTCACTGATCAGCAAGCATGCTGTGGAGTAGGTAACTTCCATTCCATGTCGTTTCTTTGCACAGGGGACATTGACCAGCCGCCGCCATGCACGTCTACTCATCAGTCGTCTTGTTCTTTGACAGGGGACACGCGCATGTTTCTTTGGCGAGATGCGGATGGTCAATTGGTCATGGCAGTTTTTGCTAACGAAAGGTTGGTCGATCGCGTGGTGTAACCCGTTCCATGCGACCATGCCCCAAGCCCGCGCGCCCTGACTACCGTCGACGCAGCTAGCTAGCGCACATGTCATGTCACATGACTCATGTGTCGTCTCGTCGACTGCGACCCATCGCAGATCCATCCACCGATGGCGCATGCCGAGTCACCAACCAACCAACCGGACCAGCCATGATGTCGCGAGGCTGATCGCACGCCCGTAAGCCTGCCGAGGCCGCCTCATGCCAATGCCCCTGCTCATCAGCCGCGGCGCTGGTCGTGTAGGCAGCATAGGGTGCGCGTCGAACGGTCGAGATTGATATTAAAAATTAATATTGTTAATAATTTAAATATAAAAATTATAATCTATACAAAAATTTATTTTCTGCTTGTTGATATTAAAAGTCAAATATGTCAATAATTTAAAAATAAAATTCAATTTACAAATAACTCTCTAAACTATAATTTGATTTATTTTACCTCACCAAAACCTGATTTTAAGTCAATTTACCCTCTCATACAATTTATCTTTTTAATTCACCTTACACAAGTATAATCTTGAGATGAAACTTTATAAAATGATAAAACACATCATAACACATATTAAAAAAATATGTCATAAATTTTTTACTATTATTTTGCATATAGTTTTGTATTTCAAAGATTAATTTACTATTAAATATCTTTTCTTAGAAAATAATGATAAAAAGTTATAATTCTTTTTTTTTAACATGTGTTATGATGTGTTTGATCTTAAAATTATGTTTATGTATTAAGAAAAAAAAGACAAATTACATGAGAAAGTAAATTAACTCAAAATCATATTTTGGCAGAGTAAAATGAACCAAAACATAATTTAGGAGATTATTTGAACTTTAGCTATACTTAAAGAAAAAGAAAGTAAAATAAACTTTATCCATAATTTAAAAATACAGAGAGTAGTCCAATACGAAAATCTGTTAATATTAAAAATCAATGATGTTAATAATTTAAAAATGAAAGAAGTAATCATACGAGGAGCTTTCTGCCACCGCGCGGGGACAGTATCAACGGGCATGCAGAGGGAAAGAAATGTGCTGTAGATGAGTTGCCGTATCAGGTAACAGGATGGGAGGGCATACTTGAGGCAATTTTATTTTCACAAAATGTATACATGCAGGCATTTCATATTTATTCAGAAGACCCTTAACGGAATACAACGTCCCATTCTGAGTTTCTGGTTCGATTGGAGATAGCAATCCCAACATGTCCTGAATTGGCCTGATCTCCCCTGAGATGGTCCACGAAGGGCTAGACAACGGTCCCTAACCTTCTATTGAGGTTTTTTTTTGTTGTTAAACTGGAATGAGGCTGTCGCTCAATTTCATCGCAATAGCCTCTGTAGAATTGTGGCCTTGTAGAGACCCTTTATGCACAACAATTGTTGTATTGCACAAGTCATTCAGTTTTCAGATCAGATTCTACATGCAGGGCAGTCAACAGACTCAATAAAACAGTAAAAAGCAGAAACTGCCCTACAGCAGGACAGTCCATTTGTTTCAACTGCAAGGCGAGACTATGCACTACCTCCGTTCCAAAATATAAGTATTTTTAAATTTAAATAAAATCAAAATCTTTTAACTTTTACAAAAAATATCTAAAAAAATTACATAATTTTTAATATAAAGATATAATTTTTATGAAAATTTATTTACTGATGAATTCAAAAAATATAATTTTTATATGATAAAACATTATCAATCATATATTATTAGTGATTAAAGTGACAAAAGTTTAACTTTGACTAAACTTAAAAATACTTATATTTGAACGAAGGGAGTAGTATGTAATCTACATTTCGTATTACAGATGCAACCTTTTTTGGGCAGCAAGCAGAAACCAACATTGCAAGTACAGGCTTGCCCGATGCAGCAAGGTATCACGCCAACTCTGCCTTGCTGGCACCGTTCCTGAAACAGGATCGTGTTTCTAAACTTTGGGTTAAATGCAATGTATAGCCTGCAACTACAATCCAACTTGGCCCCCAATGATGATCAGATAATAGTAGTACAGCATGTGCCGAGTATGACCAATGCAGGGTAGCCCAACAGTAGTGTAGCCCAAATGCCCTGCTCGTAAGCATCATCAATGAAGGATCCGACAAAATGTTTCTGGTGCATGCAACAAAGTAATATAACAAGACAGATAATAGTGTTGGTTTTGGACATATTTCTCTAGCTGAAGTAAATCAGTTGCCACTTTAGTAACTGGGTCAGGTTTTTCCCAGGTATATACACCAAGCAAGTTAATCAGTTCCTAATCACGAACTCTAGGTAGAGTGAAAAAAATACCTTTACAAGTATCCCGAGCTTCAGTTGGTGTACTGAGTAGCCCGAAATTAAAGGGATCTAAGCCAATCGACAATGGTTCTGGAGAGGACCCTTGTTTCATTGAGAGCCAATGATTTCAATCCCTGCGCAAGAGCATCTGCTGGAGTGTACTCTGAACCGACTTGCCATTTCACATCCTGTGATACAGCTAAAGGTTAGGCATACATGCTTGAGGCACATGAATAATAATTTATTGTAATAAAATGGTAAGGAAGACAGAAACTCATAAACTATGTTCAAAATAGGCTTCTGTGGGAACCCAGATTCGAGACCCTGTAGTCAGCCCTGAACTCAACATAGAACTTGACCAGAAGTGCTCCAGCAACAGCCAACTTTACCAAATGGTGGAGAATAATCCTAATTAAGCATCAGTACCTGCGCACATGGAGTTAGATGTGTTCCTGACAGTATGACCTTCTTTATCTGTCCACCAATTGATTCTACTCGCGGTCTCAGAACGTCTTCAACTATGTCTGTATCATCAATAGCATCAATGCTGAATTTCACCTACATGACATACATCGCCAAGCATTATGAGTAGTAAACTAAAAAAACTAGAGATCGAATGAGTAAATGCAAGTGTACCAGTAATGTATTGGGCACATTGTAGGAGTTCTTGCAGAATTCACGGTTCTCCAGTGGTGTTGGTCTGAATTCAGAGACACCTTCTGTAACCTGTAAATAACATGGGAAAGATCTGAGATCAGGGTGAGGAAGCCTTGTAGCTCATGATGCAGAACTATAGAAGCTCAGTTATACTATATAACAGAAGAAGTTAAATTCATGAAGTACCTGATTCATTACTGATGGTAACTGATCAACAAATTTGTTCAGTGATACCACAGCCTCTTGGTCATACTCTCGTATAAAACCTCCAGCTAACTCAAAAAGGGCCTTCCATGCATCTCCTACGAATTCATGACATGAGATCATATATACTGCCATAAAGCATGTCTAAGTCTCACACTCATTTAACAAATGTTAGCAGACAGCATGCCACATTTCTAACGTATTAAGTATGCCATTATGCAGTGTAGCAGAAACATGATATCACGAAGCAGAGAAACTCTCAAAGCTACAAAACTATAATTCCAAACAAGGCCTACCATCATCTTGAGTTGGGGTTATCAGGTTGCACGGCCGTTGGACCAGTATGGACAGTTTGCAAAAAGCTGAAGTTTCCTTGTGGGTATTTCAATCAAGAAAAGTAGAGAAATGATAGATAACACAGAAGGTGAGGTGTAAACGGACAATCACCTGACGCATTTCTGGCAACGGAATAAACAGGTGAGGCCTCCATCATAGGCATTAGTTGACTAAAAAGGGGGCCTATCTGCACAAAACAAATTTACAATTATGAAAGAGTAACTTCCAGAGTCAGGAGTCAAGAGTGTAATGTCTTAATACACATGCTATGGTGTCAAGTCAATCTGCAGGGCTATAATCTGTACCAGTAGCACAGTCAACACCATGAGTGACAATGAAAATCTTTCACAGTCTAAACAGGTGTACAGTGCAGTTCCGTAATGAATGTAAGAAAACCTCTCATCTGAGTCCAGTATTTGGGCTTTTATGTCCTTAAGGGTATTTTCTAAATATTAATAAAAAAACAATTCAACAGAATGTGTACTACTTCAAGTGTTGCAGTGAAAAAGTTAAAAGTGAGTACAATTCCACATCCCACTGGCCTGAATTCTTCAATGCAATGGTTAAAATTTAGATATTTAAATACCAGCTATTTGGTCACACAAACACATTGCAAAGTTATCCCTTACATGTAGGTCCAGATTATCTCTTGGTCACAGTTATCTAGAAAGTTCATTCAAATGTTATATTGGTTCTTAAATACAATTGCAATACTGCATTATTTTGATTTTTTGTGCCAGCTAGTAGTGCCAGTAATGTGGCTGCATAAATTGTTTGGAGAACAGTAGGACAAGAGGAAGCACAAGGTACACCCATTCATTACAAAGTAAAAAAAAAAAGTATAGCCCAGATAAGTACCTGTTCAAAGTAAGGAACAGCCTCCGAAGCTGGCCTATTGTTGAATGAGATAATGGCGTTAGCCTAAAATGAGCAGAATCCAACAGAGAAATAAGGATGAAATCAGTTAGACTGTAAGATGGGATTGTAAACAAATTTTAGGAATCTCAGAGCAGAAAACCATTTCCACTCATTCTCCACAACCATCCAAGCAAACAGAAACTTATGCAGCTCTTTTATCTACCAGCAAACCTTTGGTATCCTTTCGGAGAAGTAACTCCCCACCAACAGCTGAAGCAGCGCGCCGTTGCTACAAACCATCACAGAGTAGTTAAGGGTACATCATAAACCATCGATAAAGCAGAACTCTGAAGGTTCCTTTAAGGAAAATAATCGAATAAGTGGCTTGCGGCAAGTCGTCCGACTAATCGTCCTGATAGTGATCAGTTCCATGGCGACAAGGGTATACTAATACCATCAAGCCGCTTCCACGGCAATAAGGGTCTACTATTACGATTAATCCGACTAATGACGATTAATCGCTATTAGTCTGTCTGGTCGGTCCCATGGCAACTACTAGGATCCCCTAGAGACTTGTAAACATTTCACTTCACCTGTGGCCAACAGAGTATAGCGGGAGCTCGGCGATGTCCAGCGCACTGAGGCCGGCCTTCGGGAGTCCCGACGCGAGGAGCGCGTCGTAGCAGGCGTGGAACCGCTCGAAGACCTGCCGTGCGGCGGCCTCGTGGTCGAAGGTGACGTTGTACGGCACGCACACCACGAGGAAGCCCTCGCGCGCCAGGAGCTCCAGGAGGTAGCTACAAACCAATCCCCGCGATCAGATAACGCAATCCGGATAGAAGCAGCCTAGGAAAAAGAATGGACACAACCGACGCGCACCCGCTTACCCGTAGGTGGCCTCGGGGACGGCGCCGATGAAGGCGCCGCCGAGGAACTTGATGACGGCGAGCGGGCGGCGCCCGCGCGGAGGCGGGAAGATGAGGCAGGAGCGCTCCCGTAGGTACGGTTTACGCCTTGGGGGCACCGGCATGGGACTAGGGCCCCCGAGCACGGCCAGCGAGCTGTCTGGGCCGAGAGACGCGCGGCAGGAGAAGCATCTCGAAGGTCTCGTCTTGTGCGCGGGACGGCTGGCTGCGGCGCGGGGACGATGGTTTGCCGGAGAGGCGGTCGGCACGGAACAGAGGAGGTGAGCCGCTGCCATGGAAAGACCGGAACTGAGGTACGGCGAGGTGAGGTGAGGTGAGGCGGGGGAGCGGAAACAGAGCACGAGCTGATGGTTTCGCCACGAGGCCCACAACGGGGCCGGACCTTTTTGGCGGGGTCGAGGAGTGCCAAGTGTCGCCACGACCGCCGTTCGATCTCCCGGGAGTCTCAGCCAGAGACTAGAAACATAGGCGCGCCATTGTGTTTTGGCTAGCAACACATATTTCATTACTGGAGTATTTGAGTTATGGAGCACATAATATCATCATTTGTGAAACGGAAAATTAAAGTGTATGGGACAGGTTAGTGCGAGATAAGAGCTTACTATATTGTATACTCTAAGAGCTTATGACCTTAGACATCTATAAGGTAAATTCAAAGGCAGAGCCGTTCATTTACACGAATTTTAAAAAGAAAATGGTTTTTTAAAGCATTAAAATAATTAATAATTATTTTAATATTTAAATTAAAAGCGAATTAATAAATTATAAAAAGTTGCATGTATTGTATATTAGATAAATGACTATTTTAGAAATAAACGCCATCATTAGGAAGGAAAATTGCTCTATGAAAGGTAATTTTGTCGGAGACATCGCGTAAACTATTTTTTTTTTTCAAAATTCGATGGTTTAGATTAATTTGAAGTTTCACCTTGTAGGAGGTGAAAGAAAGAGAGATGGTCTACCTAAACAGAAGTCATATATAAACTCTTGGTGAATAAAATAAAACAATAATATTATGTTGTTTTGGCCAATAAATTTTAATATTAAAGACAGTAGAAGATGTTGATCAAACTGAGGAATATATATATACCAAAAGATCAGCCATAAAGTTAAAGATTCTAGAAAGGAAATATCAATAGCTAAAATTAAGCAATTAAAGAAATGTAACATAACACTCAAAGCATATATCACTTATTTAGCAATTACTGTCGGTGTTTCGTACACCGGCACAGTAAATTTATACGATCGGACGGGGGATCGTGCGTTTTCGGAATCGAATGGCCTAGTCTACAGACGAGACTTAAAGGTTAACCTGGTTCGGGCCGCCTTGAAGCGTAATACCCTACGTTCAAGGGCGAGAGATCGATCGTATAAATCTAAAGAACACGAGAGTACAATGCGGAAGGGCTCCGGATAGATCCGAGAGTCCCAAGCTCACGTGGTGAAGATGGTTTTTAGGTGATGATTATCTATGTGTCGTCTTGTATCTTACTTGTTCGTCCCCCCTTGCTTCTTCTCGGGTGCCCCTTATATAGGGTTGGATCTGGGTTGCCTTGACCGAACCATGGTTGCGGTGACCGGACCATGGTTTGAGCATCTTGCCGTCTACGGAAGCGGATGACCCCTTGACAGGTGGGGCCACGGTCTTCAGAGAATCATAGTTCGGCCCAAACGATCGGCGCCTCCCGTTCGTGCCCTTGTTCACTGAGGGGGAACAAGGTTGCTTTACTGTTCAGTTTTATCGCCTGGAGGGTTATTTTCGTTCAACTGGGTAGTTGCGGAACCTTCCGGAATGCTTATCCTCCTCGCGTAACTGCACATCGCCAGGGACATTGAATCGACGTGTCTGCTGGAGTGATAACTGCTTCTCAGGGTCGGCGGGCGAGGCCCAACAGCTCCTGTCCGTGTTGTGGGGCTTGCGAACTACCCCCAACAGAACCACATGATTCACTCCTTTCTTCATGGTGTTCGGAGCCGAAGCCGTTCTGCCGACCGACCTCAATTACGACTCCCCAAGGGTTAGAGCCTACGACGAGCAGAGATCGGAAGAGGCGCGGCAAGACGCCCTGGACCAGCTGGACGAGGCGCGCGACGTGGCCATACTTCGGTCGGCCAAGTAACAGCAAAGCCTTCGACGACTACACGCTCGGCGCGTCAAGGGTCGAACCCTCAGGGTCGACGACCTTGTGCTCAAGAAAGTGCAAGACAAGCGAGATCATCACAAGCTATCTCCTCCATGGGAAGGTTCTTACGTGATCAAGCGAGTTTTAAAGCCTGGCACATACAAGCTGGCGACACAGGACGGCGCTGAGCTTGTTCACGCCTGGAATATCGAAAATTTGCATCGTTTTTACGCATAATAAAGTTGTTTGATCTATATACATCCTGTTCATATCTCATCCACTAACTATGTCTTTGACGCAGTCTGCTCAACTACACTCCTCTGCCCGGAGGCTATCATAAGAGTTCCACCCGAGGATCGGAACGACCGACCCAAGTATCCAAAGGCCCTATGCCTCGTTAACATTAAACTAAGGTTCGACACCTACCACGTTTCTCGGAGATCGACCCCCTGGCTCGTGACTTGCTACACGGGTGACTCGGCCTAACTCTTGCGGACTATGAGCATTCTCGTTCAAAAGCGATCCTCGCGGCTAACGGTCCGACCCGGCGTCGGTGACGCTCTAAGGGCCGAGTCTGACACTCGACCCTACGGGCTATACTCGACCCAATCGCCTGACCAACGCCCAAGGGAACGCAAAGAACAATGCAAAACGCTTGATTAGAAAGAGTCAGAAACATAAAACAACTCCATAAAACAAGTTTGCAGGTACCACTACAAGCTACAAGCCATAACATCTAAAGGGAGGCAGACAGCCGAAGCATTCTTTCATCAAGGTCAGCCGGAGGAAGCAGCTGATGATCTCCAGCGCCTGAGGCTTGGAGTCCTTAAAAAGCTTCGCCGACGCTTCATCCGACGTCCCCGAAGCAAAACCCTCGCCAATGCGCCCGACGCCAGCGTCGGGATAATGGGACTGAAGGTGCGCCAACGTCAACGACGCTCCGTCCCGCAGGGCGACGAGCAGCTCGATGCGGATCAGCTCCGGCAGCATCTCCAGCACTCGAGATGCCCGATCCACCGACGTGCTCAGATCCTGAGTGTCGTCGAAAACCTGGTGCACCAGCGCCCGAACCGACCACAGCAGCCTCTAGAGCTCCACGGACACGCTTACATCTCAAAATTTCAAGGACCAGTCTCCCTAACAAATTAACAAGCACACTTGTTACTTACTCTTATGATTTTTATGCGCAGCCTCCGTGGCCGACCGCTCGTTGGCCAGGTCTTGTTGAAGCTGAGCCGTCGATGCTTCTAGCGAAGCAGACAGCTTCTGCACTCTCACCAGTTCCGCCATGTACTTCCTCACCTCGGCCTCCAAAACGTCGAGGCGAGCCTCCGAAGTGTCACGGCTTTTTAGAGCGAGGTGGCACGGCTCCTCCGACCGCTCCAGCGCGCCGTCGGCCGCCTCCTTGGTGTCCTCGGCCAAGCGTGTCCGGTCCTTCAGCTCCGGATCTCCCGGGCGCTACAGCCGAGCCCCTCCTGGAGTTCTGCGCAGTCTAATGCGTCACCAAGAAACAACCGGATGAACATTCTTGTTAGCCAGTAAACTATAAAACTACTTACGCAGGTCTGGCGTAACATCTCGACCTCCTCACCAAGGCTCCTCCTCTCGATCTGTAGCCGAGTGATCTCCATTTGGAGCTCCTGGCTATCTCTTTTGAAGCCCTCAGCGCGTCTTTCAGCATTCCCGAGGGCGAGGAGTCGGTCGGCGACCAATCTTCTGGCCTCATCCTGCTCGTCGTGGGTCCAAGCCAGCTCGCGGCGCAACGCCTCGACCTCTGACTGGACGAGACCTTGCGGAGGCTGGCGAAGCGGCCTCTCAAGGGTCCCCTGCGAGACCCGCCAATCAGGTTCATGTATAATTCCAAAAAATTGAAATATTAAAACTTATCTGGCAGAGCTCTCCATATGGATCGGACATGGTCTCTTGGAACTCCTCCAAGCACTCTTTGGCGTTTTGCATATGAGTGACCGCCGAGGAGATCCATTCGCCTCCCGAGCACACCTGGTCGTACAGAAACCTCCAAGAGTCCCAGGCGGCCTCATTAGAGGTTGGAAGACCAGGCGCCGGCTGGCGTCTTGACGAAGTGGAGGAGAGGGATCCGGCCTCCGCCTTAAGATCTGAGGCCGCCCCGAGTCCACCCGCTGCGCAGAAGCCTGCACCGCCACCACCAACGCCGCTGAAGTGGCTCCAGTGGTCGGCGGCAGTACAGGCACTGTTGGCGCCGAAGGCTCCGTCGGAGCCGACGGAGCGGTCTCTTCCCTCGTCCCCGCATCAGGGGACAGCCTGGCCTGTCTCTCCGTCAGAACGACGGCGCTCGGAGGCACCGTCGTCTCCTCCCCGACTTCCACGTCCCCGGCGACGGGACTCGGGGGCAGTGGAATATCAACCCCGGCCCCAGCGGCCGCGGGTTGTTCCTCATCTCTCCCGGCTTCCTCGCCAGGGAGTCCATCCTGACCACTCCCGGCCTCGGCGCTCGGGGGCTGCGTCCTCTCTTCCCCCCGCTCCTCTGCGCTCTCGGCCGCGGATGCCACGCAAGGAGGGGGCGGCGAAGAATGCGACGCCAGCTGCACCGATCCCGCAGCAGGCAACCCTTCCTCGGATGCGCCCCCTGCCGCGAGGGCCTGCGGCGCAGCAAGAGAAGAAGGGGCTCTACAAAACACGACCAAAATTCTGGTCACTTTACGACATCAGGTAAAATATCTGATTAAATTAAAATGCAGGTAAAATGACTTAGCATTCGACCCTCCTGATGCTCGGCGTCCTGAGGAGCCGGTCCTTCGCTCGCATCGGCGAGGGCGTTGCCTTTCAGTAGGCATGAGAGGCGTTGCCTCACGCCATCCTCCGACAGTTTCGACTGCAGGATCTCCGGCATCGTGTCGAACCGCCCAGTGTAGTCGCACATGAGCCGGGCACGGAGGCGGAGCGGTTGAGTGCGGCGACGGACGAAGGTGTCCACCAGACGCGCCTCGGTCAGACCCGCGTCGTCCAGCTCCGCCATCCTTACGAGCAGATCTCCGATGTCGGCCTCCTGTGCGTCGCTGAGCCCGGCATTCCACGAGTCTAAGACCGCTGGCGGTTCGAGATCGAACGCCGACAGTTCAGGGGCGGTGTTCTCGATATAGAACCACCCCCCATGCCATCCCTTCCGATGGCTCGGACCACGCCGCCTTTCTTCTGAGGCTGCATACGGAAGAAGTATCTCTACAAGTCGAAATGGAGATCAATCCCCAAGTAGGCCTCGCACCGCGTGATGAAGGCCGAGATCTGAAGGATGCCGTTGGGGTTGAGATGATGAAGACGCACGCTGTAGTACTCCAGCAAGCCGCGGAAGAAGTTCGACGATAGCAACATCAAACCACGCTCGTGGAACTTGACGAAGCTAACGATCTCGTTGGCACGAGGCGATGGAACGGTCTCGCGGTACGCCGAACGCCATCGGCCCGTATCCCTTGGAGGGAGCACTTCAAGCCCCACCGAGGCGGTGAGGATGCTCTCTGAGACGGTGGACGCTTTTCACTGGGCAGCCATGAAGACGGAGGCGAAGACGAAGAGGAAGATGAAGAGCAAGCGCAAGGAAGACGAAGGAGCACTACGCGTAAATTCGAAATCAAGATGACGAAGACCGAAGAACGAACCACCTTTCTTATAGACGCCAATGCGCCGATTCGACGCTCCACGATCGTCGACGCCACGAACCGACACATCAACCCGCACTCACTGGCGAGTGGGACCGAAAGTGCTCCCAGTGGGCGCTTGAATCGAAGCACACCGAAGAGTCTCCTCATCCATGACGCCGACAGGCAGGCCCACGAGCCGCCCTCAAAATTTGAACCGAAGGGCAGAAGGCAGTGCGGCATTAACGTGCAGTTAATATCTGGCAACTGTACTTCTGACAGGACGGGCGCAACGCGAACCGTTGCACTTTACTGGCCGTGCGATAGGCCAATCCAATCGTCCAGAGCAACCGGCGGTTACAATTCCAAGATGCTGCATTCGACGTCCACCTGGAGGCAGCGGAGCCGTCCGATCGTTGGGGTCATAACCAACGAACTGTTACTAATGCCGTGAACCGATTCATAGGTCGGGACAAGCGAGAGGTTGGGCGAACCCCCTGACCGGCCCGACAGTTGCTAAGAACGATGATCATGGGAAGATTGGTCAGACCAGTCCATCCTATGCGTTATGCCGATCATGAGCAGAGACCGGCCAGACCGGTTCTATCTAAGCATTCTTTCTGGTATCATGCTAATGACAAAAATTAGCGTCCGACTGACCCCAGCGGTCGGGAATTGCCTCCACGACGCTTCAACCCATGACCGACCCTTCGGGTCGCTCGGGGGCTCAGAGGCTACGCCCTACAGGCGCGCTCGCGCGCCCTTGTTGGATCAACCATCAGCGAGTGATGGTCGGCATGACGCTTCAGCCCATGACCGACTCTTCGGGTCGCTCGGGGGCTACGCCCTACGGGCGCGCTCACGCGCCTCTGTTGGATCAACCATCAGCGAGTGATGGTCGGCACGATGCTTCAGCCCATGACCGACCCTTCGGGTCGCTCGGAGGCTCGGGACGGGGCTCAGGAGCTACGCCCTATGGGCGCGCTCGCGTGCCCCCGTAGGATCGACCATCAGCAAGTGATGGTCGGCACAACGCTTCAGCCCACGACCGGCCCTTCGGGTCACTCGGGGGCTACGCCCTACGGGCGCGCCCGCGCGCCCTCACAGGATCAAAGCAGACTTCAAAGACAGATAGCCCAGCGCTGCCTCAACAGAGGTCGCAAGCGGCGCAGGACTCGGAGGCTACTGTCGGGATAGTATACCTCGGGTACCTACGAATCAACTTCTACAACGCGGCCCACCTACGGTCCACGATTCAACGGCCCACCAAAAATTTCACAAAGACGGCCCGGCCTCAGCGGTCGAGAAGCCTCGTCAAGGTCCAAAGACGGAGGCGTAATCGTTCTGACCAGGAGTCGAGACTCGAGCTATCGGAATCCTAGCGGTTGGGACTCGCCCGCCGGCCCTGGGAAGCAGTTATCACTCCAGCAGATAAGCCGATTCAAAATCCCTGGCGATGTGCAGTTATGCGAGGAGGATAAGCATTCCGAAAGGTTTCGCAACTACCCAGTTGGACGAGAACAACCTTCCAGGCGATAAAGCTGAGCAGTAAAGCAACCATATTCCCCCTCAGTGAACAAGGGCACGAATGGGAGGCGCCGATCGTCTTGCTCGAACGCCAGAGAGTATTATTCTCTGAAGACCGTGGCCTCATCTGTCAAGGGGTCATCCGCTTTCGTAGGCGGCAAGATGCTTAAACTATGGTTCGGTCACCCCAACCGTGGTTCGATCAAGGCAACCCAGGTTCGACCCTATATAAGAGGCACCCGGGAAGAAGAAGGGGGGACGAACAAGCAAGATACAAGACGACACATAGATAATCATCACCTGAAAACCACCTCTACCACGCGAGCTTGGGACTCTCGGATCTGTCGGGAGCCCTTCCGCATTGTACTCTCTTGTTTTGAGATTCATACGATCGATCTCTCGCCTCTAGACGTAGTGTATTACGCCTCGTCTGTAGACTAGGCCATTCGATTCTGAAAACGCACGATCTCTCGTTCGATCGTATAAATTTACTGTGTCGATGTACAAAACACCGACAGGTAACTTATATCAATTGTACATATACATGTTCTAAGACAACTTCACAACACTTGTGTTTCCTAATAACAACAGCTAAGCATATTACTATCTCTGTTTCAAAATATAAACATTTCTAGGTTTGAATAAAATTAATTTTTTTTAACTTCTAATCAATAATATCTAAAAAAATTACATAATTTTTAATATAAAAATATAACTTTTATGGAATATTATTTAATGATGAATTTTAAAAATATATTTTTATATAATTCAACATTATTAATTATATACTATTAGTGGTAAAAAGAATAAAAGTTTGACATTGATTAAATATAAAAATGTTTATATTTTGAAATGAAAGAAATACTATTTTTGGGGGGGGGGGGGGGGGGGG